>BMAO01027540.1:0-23387 GCA_019973975.1 Trichonephila clavata | reverse complement strand
CGTATTTAATGACCGTACTATCAGTTTAACTTACTAAACATTGACTTGATTTAAAATCACAGAACCTGAACTCTTGCAACCTTCAATTCTTCGAGTTGACTTTAACACGTCCCCAATAGTTAATCTAATCACTTTCTTAATATTCCAACTTCTGGCTTCTTACACTGTTTACGTATACGTTTCACTGCAGATTTACTTCACTTCCAATCTATTTACTAACTCCCAAACTCGCGAAGAAAGAATATATATATTAAACTTAATTTGCATATTACGCTTTCTGCCCTTCGGAGAAGGTTGGTTGAAAATGCTGGTCCAAGAGAATTTCTCAGAGGGAAATGGAAGGACGCATATAGATCCGTCACAAACTGTGATTTTAGGTGAAAACCTCTTTCCGTAGAGAAGACTTAATTTTATGTAAATGTAAACTTCTATTTAAGTGATAGTCGTGGAGTAGGCGGGATGATGGTTGAAAATTGAGTATAAGAAGAAAGCATAGTGCGAGCAACCTGTAGTTGCACCTAGTATTGTTAATCCAAGAAGAAAAGATAAAGCAAGCGCAATCAGGGGAATAGATCAGTGCTCTTATTTATATTATAATTAGATTAATAATTTTGATTGCGCTCCTCGGGTTTAGTTTTTAGAGTTCATTCTCCGTATTCTTATATAGTCTAATAAGTGGGAAAAGGAAATAAAATTGTTTAAATTGAGAAATGTTTGATTCTTACTCGCATCCTCTCACACCCACGGCCAAAGGCAGTGGCGTAACGTACACCCCTGCATTGAGGGGGGCAGGGACTCTAGGGGGCCCAAAGCTTGACTGACACTAAGTACGTATTAGGGCTTGAGGCCCAAAACCTGAGTTTGCAGGGGGGCCGCAGTATTCTCCGTTACGCCACTGGTCAAAGGACCGCGATAAATTCAAGTTTTCTTTTTCAAAGTTCTTTTGTATAATTCGTCCCATAATCAATTAAGTTCCTTTTAAGGCAATGCCACACACACAGTTTAAAATATGCGGAAAATTTACGATCTGGTGTCTAAATCAAAATTGATTATATGATAACCTTTTTAACCAGACATAAAATTTAGGTTCCACTTCAGTAAAAAAAACTGACCTCCTCTCCCTTTTTGAATCTAGGGGGGGGGGGGAGGGGAAGCCCCATCTTTCATCACGACCCAAAGAAATCCCCCGCACTCAAAATGTATTAAAAAAAGGAGATTTAAGTCTTTTTCTATTATTTTCATCGCCATATTTTCTCGCAAAGAGATCTTCCAATAATTTTTTTTCGATCTTTTGGGCAGCATCTTGGAAAAGTACAGAGGAGGCAATCGAGCTCTAATCCATCAAATACATTGACTGGAAGGGAATCCTCTTCTCGGCTTTCACGGAATTCTTTTATTTTTCTCCTCTTCTTATTTTCCTCTTACCCACACTCCGGTAAAGATTTATTCCATATGAAAAAAAATGTGAAATTTTCTTCTACCTCCCACAGTGCTCTATCTTTTGTACTGTTTTTATTTTTCATGGCTGCTAAATCAGTCTGGATAGATTAAGTCGATAAGTTCTTCCTCAGGATCTTAAAGAATTTGCTGCCCGTCGCAGAAGACAGAATAAAACTGTCAATGATCATTCAACTTAGAACAGGAGATCTGACTCAAGGGGCCACAGACCTCTTGAATATTCCGAGAATATATACGGAAACAAAGACCATAAATTATTGAAAAAAAACCTCAATATCTTATTCATTATTATTTTAATAGAAACCTAATCAATGTTTAATGACGAACAATGGACTCAATTCATGACGGTCACATGATAAAGACAAACAGGTGTTCTCCATTGAATTCAAAACAGACAAAAAACTGATTTTACTTGTTGTTCCATTTGTAAAACTTAGGTAAAATTACAAATTTTATAATTGGGTAAAAATGTTCAAATGTTATAAAAAACAAATTTCTTCAAATGGATTTTTTAAAATTAAAAAAAATATCTTAATTTATGCATGTATTTTTTAAATAAAATGCATTTTGTCTACCTATGTGTGTTATTGTTGTCGACAAATTTGTATTTTTTTAAGAGAAAATTTCTGAAAAGATCAAAAGTTGGCAACAACGAAGCGCGTGAACTGATTAGCTGGAAACACGATTGCTTTTATCGTGTGACTATGACGTCACATGAGATTTTAAAGTAATTGGCTAAAAACACGTGGTTAAACTTATCACGTGACTATGACGTCACATGAATTGAGCCCATTACCTACTTACCTATGGATCTGAAACTTGGACTTTGACTAAATCACAGACTGAGCAGCTTGTCATATTTGAATGAAAAAAAATTTCTTAGATATATCTATGGTACTGTGAATGGGAATGGATTGTGGGCACAACGACATAATTTTGAATTATCTATATCATAGGTTCTCAACGTGGGCGATAACACCCCCTTGTGGGCGTTTGAGGCTTTCAGGGGGAGCAGTAAGAGACCCAGAGAAAATTAGGGGGTGTTGAGATGGTATGGAGGGGCTTGGGAAGATTAAACAAATATAATCTAAAGAAGACTGTAAAAAAAACGCGCTGATTATGTACTATAAAAACTAAACTTTAATACTGTTTACCTTATGTTGATTGTATGTGTTTAAATCATTTCTCTATATCACATCTACGAAAATTCCCATATTTCGATAGTTCGGGAAGTGGATGAAAAAGTTAAATTACATTACATTGAGACCTACATTAAATTGAATAATATAGCGCAGTTTAATTTCTGTAGTGCACGTGTTGTCTTTGTCTGTGAACAGTAGGAAAAATGTTTCATCCACTGCATTTCAATTTATATATTATCCAAGAAACATAATTAAATATGTTAACGAGGAATTAAAGTGGGATTCTATAAAGACTGAAACTGTCAACTTATATTTATTTTGAAAGCGATAGTTTATTAGGAATTACTTCGTATCATCAAAACCCCCGCCTGTCTTTATAACAGGTAAGCTAAAACTTTTTTATTCCACTCTTTTAAATGGAGAAGAAATTCAGTAGCGTTTCAATTCCAACAACATCTGTGGCAATAGCTATTTCAAATTCGCAAGTAAAAAAACTGGGGCTTTAGAAAAAAATTAAATTAAAAAATATATTCAATCAGTAATAGGATATTTTTTAAAACTTAACTTTTGTTTTTACCATGTATTAGTACACTCTTATTTCTCTAGAGTAGGAGGGGGCGGTATCGAAATATTCCCTAGAAAAGTGGGCGGTATCGAAATATTTACTAGAAAAGGGGGCGCCAGTTCAAAAAAAGGCTAGGAATCTATGATCTATATTTATAAAAATGGACGTGTATTTGTATATATGAAATCGTTTCACTCCAACACCGTTCAACCGATTACTATGAAAATTGGTATGTATACGTATTTTTTGGGTAGAAGGTTTTTGTGCTATCCTCTTTGTTGCAGCTCCCCACCAGGTGGAGCTACGGCAAAGAAACTTCTGCCCCGTTCAATCAGTCGCCAAGTTTCCAGCGTGGTTCCAAATATGATACCAAGTTGGCTTTATCACTAACATTTCGCTATGTTCCATTGAATCGTCATTATAATGTAAGGAATGGCATTGCTTGCGAATATTACAATTTAAACATAAAATAAATACAATAGAAAGTAATATTAACGTATTTTACACATCCAATATAAGTTATTTACACTATTTTAAGCTTTCATTACAAAGCATTTGCAACAATGTGTTATTTTTGCTGAGCAGAAATTAGCGTGGGAAGTTGTTTTAAAAAACCAACCCACAAGAGAATTATGGGGCGTTATGAATAAAAAAAATCCTTTTTATCCGCTATTAGACCCTTAGAATTTAAATTTAATTCAAATGCTTTTTTGTTGTTGTTGTTCAGCTGAGATATGTAGAAAGCTTTATTTTTTGTTTAATTTAAATTAACTCAATAAAAACTTATTTATCCTTCAATCTGTATTGTTTCATTTTTCAATTCCCCCTTGCGAAGAACGGGTGTACCAGATTGTATAAGCTATTTAAGAAAGCAGATATCATTAAATCCATTGGTCGGTTGAGGTTTGTAAACCACATCTGCCGTATGAACACCCCATTTTTGACGTTCAGAATTTTCAACTATTGGAACAAGAATTAGGGTTATGCCCAAATTAAGATAGGCTAATTGTGTGGAGAACGATTTTAAAGTTTTAAGAGTGACTAATTGGTGAACTGTTGTTAAACGGAGATCGGAATAAAAGAGAGTGTTCTCCAGAAAGCCTGAACCCACCCAGGTCTGTTTTGTCCATAAAGGAAGAATCAATGTTTTCATGTCTCTTGTGTGTGGTATCGATTTTACGGCCATGGTCGCAAAGTGGTCATGGTCACGAACTGATGACCAGCGAGTAGTGAGTTTGAGTTCTGAGCCACTAAAGACCCACCGTGTAGAGGCTTTGATGCATGCTCCATTTGTCCAGGCTTAAATTTCTCCCGTTGGTGTAGCGTAGTAGTAGAGATTGCAATATCAGACCGAAAGTTCAATACCGGTATTCGGTATTTCTTAGAACTTAATACCGGGATACCGGTTTTAATATAGGCATTAGAAATTTTTACTTGCCAGTTTCTTAGAGAGTGTAAATATCACAAGAAATAATTTGTAACTTATAAATTATAACAGTACATATATAAAGAATCACAAAAAAAAGGAGCTTATTTAATTTAAGTCACAAAAAAGTGCAAATATCACTATTCAGTCAGTGGAACTATGACAAATTTTTGAAATGTCCTTAATGTTTTAAAAATTAAATGTTTGAAATGCGTTCTTAAAAAACATAAGGCAATAATTGTATTGTCCTTAAGCCTGGTACGTAATTTTGTGCAAAAATTACCAGCTGTCGAAAACGCTCTTTCGGCATCTACGCTAGTTGGTGTTACTATTAGCAATGCGCGATTTACTTTTTTCCATGTATTTACATCTAAATCCCTCATCTTCAAATAAATCGATTTCTCGTCGGACGATTTTGGAAGAACCTGATTTCTGTACAGTGTTTCGGTTTGTTGCAATGTTTTTTGTTATTGCGAATTCTAATTTTTGTTCAAGAGACAGCTCCATTTCACTATAGGCATTAGTATCATCATCATCTTCGATAATTGTACCGAATTCTTCTGAACGTGGATTAGTTTGTGGGTAAAAAATGTTAAGAAAATTTACCATAAACTTGATCAAATTTGATTTGGTTAGTCTATTTTCTTCTTAACTCTAGAAAATTTTTTACATTGTGCCATCATCATATTCTTTTCATCATATAAATAATGAAACTAAACCAAAGTATTATCAACTGATTTTCTGATGTTCTTTAAAGTTATTCTTATTGATTATTAAGGGTTATTATTTATGAGTATGTATATATATATATTGAATCTGAAATACATTTTGAACCCAAAAGTATGATACAATGTGAATATGAAACTCACCAGTTTAGAAAATATCGAAATATTAGCATTTTCTTCACAAGTACAACCTTGGTTTCTCAGATACGAATATCAGACTATAAGTGCAGATTACGAATATCAGTGCAGTATCGCTCCGAGCGGTAATAGAACAGTTTTGACCTCAGATGTGATTCAGATATTTTATAACTTCTCTTGATTATACGATGCAACACAGTCTAATTAATTTCACCCATTAGGGAGCCACAGGTGCTGATGGTTGAAGGAAGGTAGATGAGCTTGGATATGTTATTCCTCTTTCAACAAGAACTTAGTTAGGAGTAGTCTATTTAGTTCTTTTTGTCAGAGAAATGATTTATATATGTCTATATTTTTCCGTTCAGATTAATAGTCTTTTATCCCGTCGTATCTCGCAATGGAAAAAAAATCAGATGATGGATTTAATGAGTTGTCTTAGAACTGTGGAACCAGCTAGGAAAAATAAAAATAAGAACAACGGAATGAGCGGAATAAAGACGTTTAATATCTTCACCTTCTGAAATGGACGTAAAATTATTTTTTTTTTTATATTTTAATCAGAGTGCAATAATTAACCCTATAACATAAACACAAAGACGTATAATATTTTGCTATGTTGGCGATCCCTGAACATATAAAAAACAATTTGAAAAAATTCTAATTTTAAATACCGAAAAACCGACATTTAATCTTGTAAATATCGGTATTTCGAAACTGTACATATGGCTCAAAATACCACTATACCGGTACTGCAATCCCTACGTAGTAGTTTTAGGAGAGGTCTCCATCTCTGGTGTCATCCTCATCGCTTGACTGTCTTTCAAAATTGCGAGGTCCATCACCAATAGCCCTTGTGTTTCTTCACAGTGTGACGCTAATAAACGCACTAGCGTAACATTGTTTAAGAAATAAAAACTTACTAGAATTGTGTGTGTGTGCATTTAACGTATTTGTGCATTATTGTGTTATGTACCTTATCAATAGTTATTCATGTACAATAAAGAAATGATCACACATCCATACTAAAAATTATGGAGGAGAGAGCTTTTTAATAAAATGCCTGGGAATAAGGTTACGTTCATCCTATCGGCAAAGGAGTCTATAAAAAAAAGAAAGGTTAAATACCTCTGATTCAGAGGGGAAAAAACGGAGCAATTGAAAGGGAATTGTCACTCACCCTGACGCAATCGCGTGAGCTACGATTGAAGTAATTAACACGTTCACAAGCACCGTTCTAGAGTTACAACTGTTTCGTAAGCTCCGACTGTCAAAGTGATTCGTACTGAATCATTGATGAATACGATTGCGTGTACGTGAATGTAACATGAACCCCAACAGACGTGGTTAGGGCTGACAGTTTTGGATTCCGAAAACAAACCCGAAGAGACAAAGCTTTCTTCTCACGTTTAAATCCTGTGAGAAAACTGGAGACGCACTTGTACTCGGTAAGAAAACACAAGCGTCAATAGTCACTGATTGAATGTTAAAGAGAATTCGAAGAAACAACAATCATTCATCATTCTTTTGCGTGATTCATCTGAATTAATTAATCTTCTTAGAACAATCTGGATTTCTTCTAATCTTGTGGGGAGGATTTAATTGATGGAGATCGAAGAAGGTGATTGTGTGAGTTGCATTGAGATTGTTTCGAGTCATGCAGTTTGAAATTAATAGAACATATCTCAGAATTTATTTCATTTCTATTAGTCTGACTTTATTGCATAAATATGATGAAGTACTATAAGAATTTGAAAATGAATAGTGAAGTAGTGTTTCCTTTATGTATTGTCACGTATTATGTCACACATAATGGCATCATGTGCTAGTACACAATATTTCTTCTCAATTTCTTAAACTTGTACATTCCAGTTACAAATGATGAATAGATAAAATCAGGCACTTGTATAGGCTCTACAGTAGGGGTGTCAAACTTGCGGCACTCGGACTGCATGCTGCCCACATCGAACATTTTTACGGCCCGACCAATATATCGGCACGCAAAAATGTATTAATAAAACAACAAAGAATAGGAAAGATAGTTGCATAAAGGGATGTCATGTGTCAGGACGTAAACATTAAATTTTTCTTGTTGTTTTACATATGTTTATTATAATGTATTATTCGAAATAACCTACGTTTCTATGAATATTGATTTTCTTTGCGGTTCACCTTAAGTTTTACCCTATTTATTTGGTCCAAGCCATCGTTTGAGTTTGACACCCCTGATATATATATATATATATATATATATATATGTTTGTGTGTGTGTGTGTATGTGTGTGCAATTTAATAAATTGTACTTGAGAGTTTGAAATAACTTAAATATTAAAGATAAAAATATCAGGGGATTTTGAAAACTTAAAAAGGTGGATTGTAAACAATAGTGACTGAGGACAGCATTTAAATTTACAAAAAGGGGGGCTCAACCAGAGTTTTAAGGATATAGCTAAAACATTCCCTGTAATAATTCCCTTTAATTTCATTCTGAATAACTTTTTAATTTTTGATGGTTCTCCCCTTCAGAACCCGCGCTTAAATGGTTAACTAGATCAACCGCATACCAGGATTTAATTGTAATCGTACCTTGAAAGTTAACAGCTTGCATCTTTTAAAAATAAAATTGTATCAGAAATTATTGAGTGATAGCTTTCCGCCAATCATCAAGAAGTCACTTGGTATTTTTCCGCTTCATATAAATAGCGAGAATTCTAAAAGCTCGTTCTCTTTGTTATGTAGCTGTTGCCTTGTGTGTGTGTTCTTGTCTACTTCCTGTTACGTAGAAACGCTAAATGTAATCCAGTATTTTTATATATGTATGTGCGTGTGATCGGGAAATAAAAATGGATTATTTCCAACTTAAGAATGCCCCGTCATTAATATCCATTCCACAGCTCAATATATATATATAATGTGTGTGTGTGTGTTAATAATCCTGAAATGTAGTTAAAAAATTGCATTTTGATTCAATCAATCAACCGTAATTTGTAAGATATTTTTATTCTGCATACTCGAGAGAGGGATTAGCAGTAATTTATGCTGTACTACTCTTACATAAGGACTCTTAAAGATATATCCCGTAATTTGTTATAACATCTCGTTTGGCCAATTGAACTTCCATACCTGTTTCGGATGAAACAGGTATGGAAGTTCATTTATGGAGTGCATTTTTTATTATGTAACAATCAATTCGAAGGATATTTATTGGAACCAGAATTAAAAACACGGCTCAGTTTGCATATAGTTGTCTATGTGCTCACTGTTATAAACCAAAATGCGTCACACTAAAATTATAAAGACATTTTTGAACGTATTTGGTGATTGAGTACTGACTTTTTCAGACGTACTTGGATAGTGGTAACATTGAAATCAAGGTTATTAGTGTGATTTCTACGATCAATACTAAATTCAGCCAAATATTGAGATGTAAAACTAAGCAGATGTTGTACGTTAAATGTAAAACCAAGTTAAAAAAATCTACATGTGGTACGTATTAAATGATTGTTGTTGTTGTTAATGCCACCTGTCTGACGTAGTCAGATCGAGGCCTATGAAATTCATCAAGGCTTGGGGTAGATTGTACGCCTGTCGTTAGCCGTAGCTTTGAGCACCATGCAGGTGACAGTACGTTTTGCCTCGGTTCCACCCCAATTTTGAGGGAGAACACCCAGGGAGTGGACAGGGGTTTCCCACCTCTCTTCCCCTTCCACCAAACACACGAGAGGACTTGCGGCTCGACGGCCGTTTAGAGTACCCCCTTGCCGCGAAGGCACTATACATTTACAAACATTCATGTCTTCTCCGGGATTCGAACCCAGGCCCTACGGCACATCAGCCAGCGTCGCTAACCACTATACCGGATGGGCGACTAAATGATTATTAACGACGCAATACGAAGTTACACGAGAGTTATTGGGGACAGACCTCGTACTTTTAACAACTGTCAAGTGAGAATAGTGTTTCTCAAACTTTCAATATTTGCAACCCAATATTCAATTATAATTTTCATCACGCCCCCTCCATACAATAATAATGTATTGAACTCAATAATACTATACTTTGACGCTTAGGCTACAATACGACATTCACCTCTTTAGTCCCAACGGTGTATATAAACGTCTCACTCAGCCAAAGCATTAATTGCTACGGACGTATATGTACGTCTTTCCAAAATACGATTATTTTTGTGTTCTGCTATCCATAAAAATATCCTGAGGTTTCGGAATGCAATAAAAGGACTTTGACAGTGTTTGCGAAGGATTTACTTATTTCAAAGGTTTGCTCTTATTTATTCATTTTCTCTCCCCCCCCCCCAAAAAAACACATCAACATATCAAATACGCGCGACTACATGAAAAACGGTGCCACTTTTTACTGTTCAAAGTAAATTAAAATGATGTCAAATCAAATCAAAGGCATTTAAAAACGCAAAAACAAGAGGAAATTATTTATCCTAAGTACATAAAAAAAATTTTTAAATCAAAATTTTAATGTCTCTTTTGAATAATATCCAAATGTTATTTCTGAAAATCCTGAGTTCATGATAATATTCCAAAACACATGTATAAACTTTTTTCAGCTAGATTGAATATCAAACTCATTAACCGCTACGCACGTTATTTTTCTACAAAATACGTTATCCCGTTTTTAACAAAAATTAGTTCTAATCATCCAAACAAGTTAAAATACATTTTTTTAAACTTGCAGTGGTTGACACTTGATGCTAATACAGTTTTTGCAGATATTAATTCACTAATTCTATTTAATTAATGAATAAACGGTAACAAATAGTTTAACAGTAAATAATAGTCCGACACCATATATGTTGTTGTTGCTAATCCTCCAGGGTCTGACGAAGAAGACCAACACCATATATAAAAGTAAAATCGCTCGTTGTGTCCCTGTAGCACATTGAACCTCTAATCTAAAAGTCGTGGGTTCGAATCCCACCTGGGAATGCTTAATTTCTGAGAATGGGGTTTCTTTTTATTCCTATTTTATTAGAAAAATTAAATTTCATTTTTTCAATAAAGTAACAAATGAAAATAATAGTCCAACATCCTATATAGAAAAGAAAATGGAAAATTCCAAAGAAAATCTCTTTCTATATTGACACTTAATATTGTGATTTTGTCATAGGTATATACATATTTGTATTGATTGTAATTATTTAATAAAAAGTAACAAAATAAAATTTTTCTTTTGATTAAGCAGGAATTGACATATAAAATCTTACTTTATATATTATTTATTAATAGTATCTATACTCCATTTTACCTTCTAAAAGATTTATTAATAAGCAAAATGAAGACACACAAGCTCTCGGGTTTGTTGTTTAGAGAAAATTCTATCTTAATCATGGAATATCATGTTAAATTATTTCATTTTTAGGGGTTTCCAGCTAGTTATGGCTTAAATATTCAAATAGGATGAAATTAAATGCCATAAGAATTCTAAAAGATCCCATTATGTAAGCATTTCCGCATATATTAAATGTAAATAATGGCAATTACGCATTCTACCGTTATACAGGATCTTTCAATAGTAATTTAAGCTTTTAAAAAGGAAAAATTATAAATATCTATTATAATGAAAACAACGCAAAAATGGAAATGTCAAAATATTAATTTATCTCTAATATATCTTTTTATGTTTATTTTACTCTTCTAAGGATAACAATAAAATAAAACTTTAAGGTAAGTCATTTATCTTTGAGCTAAAACGTCCATTTAATCAATCCACTTGAAATGGGGCATATTTTTTCAATTCCTCTCTATTAGTTCTCTCTCTCTATATATATATATTTATATATATGTATCTTCTTCAAATTTTCAATCTTTAATAAAACACTTTTTATTCATCTACTGAAATTCAAATACATTTTTTAAAACTTGTAGAGGATGACACTTGATGTATAATACCGTTTTTTACAAATATTATTTCATTAATTGAATTTTATTTTTTAATTTTAAATTTATTCTGCGTAATTTCTGTCGAAGTTACAATTGGCTGCAACAGATGGCACCAGTATGTTTTTTCTAACAAAGCGGGGATTGACTTAATTTTTTTTCTTATTAAATATTTGATTTCTATAACGAAACTATGAAAGTGAATGAGAATTATATTAACGTCGTAATATAATACAATACTAGAACTGTTGGCAACGGACCTCGAAATTTTGAACCTCGGTCAATGGACGAAGACGACACCTGAATTGGCATACCCCTCACCAAACTTCCACACCACGACAACAGGAGATCTTAAAATCGCACATCAGCCTCCTTTATATGGAATGTCTACAGTGACATCAAGAGTCGAATCTGCGACACGCCGGTTTCGAGCTTGATACTATAACTAAAAGGCAACTACCTGCATCTATGAAAAACTCAATTATTATTTTCATTGAGAAATACACCACTGTCATTGATTCATTAATTGATTCGCATTTAAGAGAAATACAAAAGCTATCGGTGATCGTCCCTGTAATATTTAACCATCGTAAAAAGACGAGGACGATATCTGAGCTGGTAAACCATTGTCTTAACAAAAAGAGACTATTTGCATAAAAAAGTGGCAATTGTATCAGTGTTAAAGTTACGATTTTGTAGCTGGAAAATCGTTGCGGTCTCAGTAGCTCCAGGTCGATTCCTGGTGTTACTGAAACCACAAAGTATCTACCCCCATGTGTCGAGACGTTGCGGTGCCTCCTCCTCGTGTTGGTTGAGGTAGAGATCTCGCTCATCATTGAGATTCTCGGAGTGTCCAAAAGCAGTATGAGAGTAGAAGTCATTGGATCAAACTGGAAATAAGGACAATCAAGAAATATGAACAATTTACTTTTATTAAAATACATAATATAACGGGTCTATCCACGATTCTTCCACTAAATCTCTTGGGTAAAATTTATCTTTTTAACTGTGAGTTCAGTTGAAAATTTTTTCTCAGTGATGACGAAATTTAGTCAAATGAGTACTTCTATTTATGCGTTGGCATTATAGCAGACGATGATGGTTGATGGTTGAGAGCGAAGATTGAAGCGGGAAGCAGAATACCACCGGAGGTCGTATACTTATATAAGCAAGTTATCAATAGAGAATAGTAGCGAGGGAGTCAAAAGTGCTCCCATTTTCAGTATAGTAGTTAAATTAATCCTATGCAATTGCTCTTCCTGATTTAATGTTTAGTGCATTCACTTCGTTTGATTTGCTCTATGATTTAGTAAAACTAATAATAAAACTGTGTTTAAAGTACTATGACTGATCTTTGCTGGAACCAACAAACACGTACGTCCTCAGGGGCGTTACAGCATCTGGTATAACAATGCGAAATGTGCAAAGAAGACAAACTAACTAGTAAGAATCAATTTGTGTTGTTGTTGTTGTTGTTTCATATCTCAGGTGCTGGGGCTAAGCTACACCATCTCCATATAAATCCAAAAGTCACAAAAAAAGTCCAAAAATAAAATAGGATTCCTTAAAATTTCATCTACGGTAAAATTCAAGCAATTAAGAATATGACCAGGGAATGCGTGATCAGCCTTGCACCAATGGCACTCTAGAAAGACTTTCCGGCCCTGTTGTAAAGTAAGAGACTTGATGAGTCCATTAAAAATGCGAGATAGAGCCGTCTGCTGATTCCTAGAAAATTGAGCTGGTGACACCCCTACGGGGTTTTTTTCCGAAATACCATGGGTGAGCAGGCGGTATTCTCCAAAGTTTCTTTAATTCCATCCTCTTAATGGTGGAAAGTTCAGCAAAAGTTAATCAATAGTTACCTTGCAATGCGTCAGCAAAGGCAGGTTTGGCCGAACTATTGGTTATCTCATTACCATTGAATCGAATATGGTCATATTAATTTGGACTTATCGGATTGAGGTGTAACATCTCGGAAGTGACAATTCAAAAACCTTCGTCCTCTTGAATACCAAAAAACAATATGTGTCTCTGGCACGGATCAATATGGCAATATTGTCCACATTTATCTACAATTCTCTCTATGTGATCTCTATACTTATATACTATATAAGTATAGGTATAGTGACGTTCTTTTGCATGGAGGCGTTGTTCTATAGCTTAAGGTATCCAACTACTTCCGACAAATTTTTTTTAAAGAAAATATGGAGATATGGGGATTTTTTGTGGTTTTTAGATTTATTTAGCACGTTTTAAGAAAAATATGCTAAAATTAAGAAGAGAAAAATGAATTATTATTACTAAAATG
Organism: Trichonephila clavata; assembly: GCA_019973975.1. Lineage (NCBI taxonomy): Eukaryota > Metazoa > Arthropoda > Arachnida > Araneae > Nephilidae > Trichonephila > Trichonephila clavata. Next base: position 9,716 of record BMAO01027540.1, on the reverse strand, counting down.
GGGAAAAATTGGTAAAAATTTACAAAAAAAAAAACTTAAATGAACGGGGCCCATTTTGTACAAAAAAGTTTATGAATAAACTCGCAATTTTTCAATTTCATAAAAAAAATTGGATTTGTTGGCACAATTTACTATTTTTGGATAGTTGGATACCTTAAGAAGTTAATAGAAATTAAAAACCATTTATATTAAGTTAAACATAACCACCCTATTTAAAAATCTGCTTTGAAATACAAAATAATATACAACTTTTTATTTAGAAGTTCTGTCTCTCTTTTCAGCTTTTTACTTTCAGAATAAATATATTTTACCTCCTCAATGTGTTCATTTGAATAAAAGGTGACGTTTTATATACATTTAAAAATGAGAATGACACTTTCTTCCCTATATTCTTGCTACAAACCAACGAAAAAGTAGCAAGAAAATCCTCACTGAGCAAAAAAGTATCAATCACTCGCTAACAGCATGCGATCTTATCGCTTAGTATTCTGTTTAATGATGCAGCTCACATTTGTAGAAAGTAGCATTTATTTCGATTTGCACGGATGTAGGTTTCCACCGAGGGTGATACATCTTTACACTTTGTAGCCGAGCAGGTGATGGTGATGGATGACTACGCTGAATGCCCCCAAACTCGATTTCGGCCGAATAAGATTCACACAAAACGAACAGATAGAGAAATCTCAGGATATACTTAATCCAATGGAAAGTTTTAAATGTGGAAATACTAGTTCAATACTTTCTTGTAGCTAATGTTTAATTTGTGTAGCCTACTCTTTATTCTGATTAAAGCATAAGCATGTTTTATCACAAAACTTTACTTACTGAATGATTTTTTTTATTGTTGGGATGATTGGGTTTTTGAATTTATGTTCCTTTTACTGCTAGAGTGACGAACCTCGCAATTTTAAGCTTAGCTACAATGCCCATTGATTACTTATTGATAACGCATTTAGAAACAACACAAGCAATATTGGCTGAGGATCTCATAATTTTGAGCCAATATCAAGTGTCGAAGATGACACTTGGTCTAGTACCCCACTTTCCAAACTGGCACATCACGCCAACGTGAGGACTTATAGCTTCAACAGATTTAATGTACGTCGTTCCTTCTTCTCGATAAATGTTTTATGGCATCAAGGGATGTTGCCACTGTGCCAGCAACATGATCATGATCAAAACCTTTCAATAATCATGACCGTGACTCCATGCCAGATAATATTTGGATTTAGTTGGAAGAAACGTCGTACTATATATATATATATATATATATATATATATATATATATATACTATTATTATATAGCCAGAATTATTGGCAACAGATCCTATAAATCTGAACCTCGGTCAAGCTGTCTAATATCCCCATCTACATCACGCCAGAGTATTTGATTTACCTTGTATGAAACTTCAATGATGAGAAACTTAACGTACATTTAGATTTGAGACTCTAACGTACAGGTTGGTGTGTGGGAACTTCCTGTTTTGAAAATACATTAAACCACGCTACATGTTTCATTCGAAATTATTGTTATTTTCCGCCTACCACATAACATTCGAGCCTAGTGCTGCTGAAGACTTGTCATACAGGGGTGGTCGATACACATTAAATATGTCGAGACCCAAACGTCCTTCCGTTTGTGTGGATGGGAAATTAGGAAGGGATGTGCCAGCTTAGGTGTCGTCTTCGTCATTTCATCATGGTTCAAACAAAGAGGTCCATCGCCTGTAGCTCTAGTGCAGCTTTATCTTGCGAGGTAATTATAACTCTCTCTTTTTCCTGACTCAAGGTCCACGATGTGGTTGTAGATCTACGATGATCATGCAAAACCAATCTGGCAACATATCTATCCTTTTGGGGGGGGGGCGTTAGTTATTGAGCTTCTGCATGACGTTCAATATGATCATTCTGAATCCCTTCGCATGACAATCATGAGATTCCAACTAATTCAAGAAGCAATGTCACGGAACAATAAGCCACACTCTCGATTAGACAAGATTTTGCCCCTATAGAATTCCCATGCATGCTGGTAGTTGTTTCTCTTTCTTATGTAAGGCATAACACGATCGTGTCACAAACACTAAACATTCCAACATGATTTCCAAATGAGAAAACCTGCTGCGCTACTTTTCTTTTATACAGAGTTTGAGATGACGTTTCTCTCTTCTGGTTCATTTAATAACACTTAAATGCACACATTGCATGCCCCAGAATCTTCCTTTCATGCGAATTTGACATCTGTATCATTCTTCCTTCATGGTGTTTCAATTTCAATGGCAGGCAGTGTAGTTCTTTTAAAGAAAGTGTGCTGATACCTAACTTCTACCCCACTCTCCGTGGGTAATCTAGGGAATCAGTTTTTTTTAATAAATATTAATCTCAACTATTCTTTACTTCAAAATATTTCAGCATTACAATTTGCATTGAACATTGTATACCGGGGTTGGCAACCTTTTAGCTTTTAGTTTGGGTGTGTCAAACCCATCTACCAATATGGTTCAGCGTGTCCCACTGTAGGACATTTTTGAAACAATTCGATTCCGCGATAATGCATGAAGAGTTAGAGAATCGAGGTCAATAATTTAGATTTACAGTTTTATTACACATTAATTTTGCATCATTTAAAGATATTTCTTAAAATAAAAATAAACACCAGAAAATATATCTATTTCTTCAACAAAACTAAAAATAATTAAAAATGTACATTTATTATACATTTTTAAACAATTATTAAAATAAGAATTTGACAACGTAAAATATAAGTATTTCCTTCATTACAGTTAAATAAAAAGATAAATAAAAAATTTAATGCGAGCCTAGTGCTTGCACACTTCTAATCAATATAGCAAATTTAGGGTTAAAATGTGTGACTTTCCAATTGACACGTTTCTGAGCATTCAGTTGTTATACAATTTCTTTTCAGAGTCAGAATATTTTTCATACGTGAAAAGATTTTTTACTTTGATATGTTAAACCAAATGCGAAAAACAGAGTACACGCAATTTTCTTCCTTCAAATAATTAAATCTCTCCAGCAATGAGATTCAAAAATTTACAAAATAGCTGTAAATTTATCTTTAGAATTCTTTGCAAAATAAAATCGGAACGCCTTAGAATCTTTCAGATTTTTTGTAATTCTGTGAAAGTCCATAATTTTGAAAGTGTTTGTCAAAAAAAATCCATTACAGTTTTATCAACTTCCATCCACTCAAAAATTGACAAATTTGTAGGGTAGCGCAGAGTGCCACTGAGAATTGTACCTCGTGCCACTTGTGGCACGCGTGGCATAGGTTGCCGACTCCTGTTGTATACCATTGAACTATTAATCTTAATTACTAATCTTAACTAATCCATTTTTGTTACTTTATAAATTTATTTCCCTTTTTGAAAAGTTAATATAAATAACATTGTTTTTTTTTTGTTTTATGTGTGCAATACAAATAATTATAGATATTTTAAGTATTAAAATATTAAGTTTAGCAAGGGTCAGTGGACAAAATTTTTCTACTGTCTTTACGATATAAAATAAATCTAAAAAGTTAGTTTTAAAAAATTACATTGAAGTATAGGAATAGAGATTATATAAAAAAAGTTCGCACAAAAATAAATTTCTTCTTTTAAAAAATGTATTACTATAGGAGTTTTCGGTAAAATGTTTTTGGGTATATGTAATAACAATGTAAAGTCATATCTGTGTGATAAGCACATTTTTTATACAAACTTACCATTTCCTTTCTTATGCCATTTCAAAACGATTCACATAAAATTTGATTATGTAATAAATTTGAAAAAGGACAACTTAGCGGTTACAATAATACTATTTATATTTTACAACAAATGCGATTAGCTACTTCCTGATTCCTTCTTTTTGAAAATTTAGGTTGATACTTTAGCTTTTCATTCGCTTGGATTTTTTTCCAAATTCTTTTTTGAGCATAAAAATTTATTTATGTACATAATTTAGATAATTTCTAAGGCGTTCCGATTTCATTTTGTAAAGAATTTTCTTTTTTTTTTTTATCGCTGATGCTGTATATGTTAAAAAAGAAGTGCAAGCATTTTGAAGTGTAGTGGATATTAGAAATTCAAAAGAGAATTTATGAAAAAGCTCGAGAATTTTTTTAAAGACAGACTTTTTTTAATATTATTTATGAATACTTGGAATTGAATCGGTAAACTTAAAAAAATTAATGCACGGATTTTTATAGTAGATTGAAAATTGCACGATTCTGTAAAAAAATGTATTTCTTTTAATATCTTTGTCTAAGAGTTTTTTGAATACCATACAATTAATTACATATCTATATATATATATAAAGGAGAAAAACGACTAACTCTCTCACTCATTCTCTTACTCACTCATTCATTCACTCATTCATTTACTCACTCATTCGTTATGCATTTCTCAAACTATTATACATAGAGACTTGAAATTTGGTAAGCATGTTTCTTTTGTTGAGTACAAATCCGACAAGAACGAGTTTTACGCGTAAGGAGGAAGGGGTTATGGAGGCATAAGAAATAAACTACAGTTGAGAAAAATTCGTCCTTTTTTAATTAAGAGGTGGGGGCAATAAATATGTTTTTCAATACATATGAAAGCTTGTGACGGGTCTATCCGCGTCAATCTTCCATTAATCCTCTTGGGTAACTTTGGGGCCAGCAATTATTCTATTTCACAGCCTCCTCGGGAAAAACACGAGATAGTGATATGCTAATGAGTTCGACTATATAAAGTCTAGATTTAGTAAGAAAGAGAAGGAGAGAAGGAATTGCCAATTTGAATGTAAGTATCGTCTACGGATCTCTTCAGCGAGCTTAGCGCGTATTGGATAGTATTTGATATTATTAATCATTAAAGGAATCAAAGAGATTAGATTTAGTACCGACCTGACGTTAGTAAGGGTTCGTCTCCTTTGTCAATTCTGATAGCTGAGATTACTTAGTAGGGAATATTAGATTTGAAGGTTAGAATTGAATGTTAGATTTGAGTATCAGGATTAATCTAGGGAATTGAATAATCACTCCAGCGTTTCTACTTGTAGTGTGAACTTTTTAATTGTTATTTGTGTGTTGTTAATAAATATTTGTAATTATGGCTTTCGTTGGTGATAATATGTTTCCTTCCACACCTAGAGACGCGCCGGGCAATGTGAACCCAGTTCAAGATAGGACAGGGGCATGACAAGCTTACCTATAAAACTTATATATTATACACAATAACTGTATATTCGTATAACAAGAAGTAGGTGGGTATCTAATGGTATAATTATAAAAGCGTAAAAAAATTTTTTTGTAATTTTTTTAAATTAAAATCGGAAAAACATCAAAAAGTATTCTAATTTTAAAACTATTGGAGTAATAATTTTTTAACCCTTTTAAAATAAGCAACAATATATATGAATTCAAAAACAGTTTTTTTAATCGAATATTAATTCCTTTTAATGAAATTTCACTGAAGATTAAAATTTTAAGGAACTAGCAGGTTAATAATAAAACCTACTTAAAATCTGTAAATATTTAACAAAGTTTTAGGAGAGTTTTATCAATCAGTGAAAATTATTTCAGCATTTTAAAAACTTAAACATTTTCATTCATTTGAGTAGTATTATAGTCATAAAGTAGCATTATGAGTAAGGAAGAATTTATGTTTTAATAATAACAGCTACATTTAGTAAACTATCAATTTCCTTTCCAAATTCCCAATGTTTTAAGCAAATCAAAATATTTCTCCAGAAAATATTTTAAATTCAAACAAACTATTTGCAAGAATATTTGTCGAATCACAATTAAACACCAATGTTTATATTTTTTTTTATCCTTTAATATGCTAAAAATAGGCTAAATGATTATTTAGATTTTAAATGTTTAAATGAAATATTCCTTTAAATTAAAAAGAAAATAGCAAAACCATTTTTAAGATGTTAGATCATGACAAAAAATGGCCTGATAAATATACAGCTTCGGAAATATACTTGTATACTTCAATACTAATGGATTTTGTAATGTTTCTGATGTATTAGTTAAATCAGCATTTCTCAAATTGTGGGGTGTGCACTTTTGGGAGTCGTGATAACCCTACGTGGGGGGCGCGAGCATATTGAAAAGTCGAAAATAAAACATTTAAAAACATTATTAATTTCTGAAATGAAACAATTCAAAATACATTCTGACATAATAAAAAATAAAAAGAGTACACATATACACTTATATAATTGTAACAGTACTGAACAATATATTTGATAATTAATTTAACAATACTAAGTTAAGAACAAGTTTAATAACTACCAGTGACCCCATGTGTGAGTTTGTTATATATAAAATTATACAGAGAGAAAATTTAATACTTATCTTGATAGTTTGTAGAGTTTCTAATTAAAGTCAAATTTTTTGTAGCTTTAGCATCAAAATACATTATTCTTGAATTCAATGCATTGTTATTGTATGGAGGGGGGCGCGATAAAATATTGACTGAAAATGGGGTCGCAAATGTAAAAAACTTGAGTTAAATTATGATACATCATCAAATCTAACTCGTAGTAATGTTTTACTGGCAGATGATTATTACTTCTTTTTAATAAAATAGCTTCCATAAATTACTTGAGTAAATTAACATGTATTCAAAAGAAAATATGAATTTGTAACATTAATTAAATAAAAATAATGGAAATACAAATAATCAAATACAGAACTGCTTTTTACTACGCATTGCTTGAATTTTTAATCTTTCCTTTTGCTAAAATCAACAAAAATTAAGAAATATATCTCTAATCAGCATAAGATTCTCATCAAAAGGAAGAACAATTTTCAAAACATGAAATGAAATACTTTCTTTAACTTACGACCCTCATAATATATGTACGCCCTAAGGAAATCTACCTTTTTTGACAGAAATTTCGATAAATAGAACACAAAAACATAACCGTTGTCTTTCATTATGCCAAGATCATCCCAGATGCATCTTTTTTATTTGCATAGGGTTCTTGTTTATTCTTCTTTTTAAATCATTGAGATATGATTATGATGCCATGAATGGTATCCATAGTCATAAGACGGTAGGAAATGAGCACCATCTTGGAAAGAAGGCTGCATTACTGGAAGAGTTATTTTTTTTTAGGTGATTATGTTCTTGTGTAGTGTAGTATATGTATATGAGGCCATCTCTTCTGTTTGGGTTGTTTATGTTTGTACTTTTTGATGATGCAAAAATGACAGGGTGAAATATTAATCAGCTTATGTATACCGAACTGAAGAATGGATAAGATGTATAGAAATTAAATACAGAAATGCTTCTTTATTGAAAATGGAATTTAACCTTGTTAATTTTTAGCGTTTAAATTAACCTTTTATAATTTAATGAAACTGGGGGGGGGGGACCCCCCATTGTATAAATTATACAACTGCTTATACTCATTGCTCAAATTTAATTCATATCTGGATGTTTAATATACGTTAGTATTACTTTCTGTTGTATTAAAAATTGTAATATTCCCAAGCAACGCCATCAATTCCTTTAAATTGCGTTTCAATAGAAAATTGGCGAAATATTGGCTATTAAAACCCAGTTGGCATCATTTTGGAGAGATTGGCCATGCAGGTGATCATATGGATACTTCTGAAAATTACTGAAGAGATCGATAACATCACGATCTTGACGGAAGCGGATTTTTTTAAGAAAGCACTGGATGATAAGGAGGGACCCCTAGGCAAATTGTTCTCGGCCCTCTCCTCAGTTAAATCCAACTTTTTACGACCTACTTTCACAAACTATACCTTTTGTATAAATAAATTTATTACTACATGACTAAAATCTTTTTTTCTATAAAAAGAGATTAAAATTCTGGAAAATTCTTGAAGGAAAAGCTCTTAATGCAAAAGTTAAAACACAATAATAAAACTATTGTCTTTTAATATTTTTTCTGGGGCATAGTAACTCTCAATTATAAGACCTTTAAAACCATTTCCATTTAAAAAAACAATAAATTGGAATAATGAACAAGGTTATAGAAACAATAAGAATATAAAATAAGAAATCTAGAAGGTTATAGAAATTTCCTCTACGTGGTATTGCTCTCATAAAAACTTTCCTTCTTTATGGATTGCAATAAAATTTAAATTTCTGTAATTTGTCAATATATCTGTCTTTTGTTAATATGCTATGACGTAATCTGAACACATCGGTAATCATTAGAGTTTCAGAACGTGCAGTTTTTTGTCATATATCAAGGATTTTTTTTTTTTTTTTTTCAGAATTTTTAGGAATAGTGTATATTTTCTTTCAAAATGTAATTCATTCCTGTAAATTCTAGGAATGGCATGTCATTAGCGAATTTTTAGAATCACGTAATTCAAAAATAAATGTCTTTCCATAAATCATTATCCCTTTGTAATGATGCTTCTACTTCCTATAATGGTTTTTTGCATCATTTAATGATTTCAGTAATGCTGACCACAACTTTTGTAACTACAGTGATTCGGTTTTCTTACTAAAAATTGGCACTCGTAAACAGAAGTATTTGTAATAAATCAATGTAATAATAACGATTTTGCAAATAGAAACTATTTTTACTTATACACCTTCCAGAACTGGTTGCTAACCACAAAATTACCTAGTATTATTGTTTTGTGGCTCAGCATTTCCACTAGCCTTTTGCTTTTAAATAAAATCGAAGTACAATATTTAAAGATTAACACATAGTATAACATTTGAGGGATCTGAGAAATATTCTTAAGACTTTTAGCTGCAGTTTCACAAAGTGTGACATTAATAAATAATCCATCAGTTGATAGCGTCCATGTCGTATGATTATGCGGCAAGTAAAAGATCTCTTGAGTGCCTATTTGGCTTGAATGCTCTCAGTAAAATTAAATTTCTTGACCAAGTTCCATCGTCAGAGCTCAAGTGCCTCCCTCTGGGGAGGAAACTGGGCGTCAAAATTTCTTGCTGTAATTGGTATCTCCTATATCAGGGGTGGGTGGTCTTTTCCACGGTACGGGTCACTTCTAATGTTGTTAAGGTTTGCGGTCCACCCAGCGGTGTAGGTGGGGCCATTCTGTATTCAAATTTATATGTTTTCTTTTTTTAACACTTGTTTTGGACATTGTACCCCCTCTTTTAAAATATGACAGAATACTATTTTTACTACAAAGACTCAAGTACCCCAAAATTGTCAAGTTGAATGAATGCTGGAACAACTATGAGCGTGGAGGTATTCAGTGCAGCGAGTAGAGAAGCTACGTGAAGCAATGAATCTAAAACTGGCGTATGTACTTAATTTGTTCGCTACCGAGTCCGCGGGACATGACGTCTGCACAACCTAATCCCGCGGAAGCGCGGGAAGAGCTGATGACCAACATTTATTCTCCCCATTCAGTCGGCGAGTGTGGAATATTTCCCCTACAGTGGCAGCGATCATGCTAAGGGTCATCGTTTCCTTCCAATGAAGGTACATGTGTCGTTTACACATTTATCGAATCATTTTCTTAAGTAAACACAATCGCATCGATTGTAAAAAGACGATTCTAAAATCTATCTGGCATCAGTGTCCATTAATAGGTTTCTTTTAGTAAGCGTGTCTTTGGTCTTTGTAAAGGCGGTCACCCCAAAATATCTTGGCGGTCCATTGGTTGATTGCGATCAACTTAATGCCCTTCCCGGTCCTATATGCCGCACTAAAAAGTGATACTAGCTTCCGAGGAATGTCCAAGGTCTGCAT
>BMAO01027539.1:0-143459 GCA_019973975.1 Trichonephila clavata | reverse complement strand
CTTGTTTATATTTGTAATTAACATTTGAAAGTATAGTCATATATATAATTTTTTACACCTGGTATTAGGTGTACCGGACAGTTCTGTACGTTTTTAGAACAAAGTAAAATAATAAATTTTTCATACTTAGAATAAATGTTATTAAATTATTATCATTTATGTCTTCTTGCCAGCGTAATGGAAATTTTATGTATCCCATTTTTAAAAACCTTTTTACGCTTAGAGGCGAAAAATCGAAGCAGTGCTTGTCTGATACCTTCTTTTTTGAACTTTTTGCTCCACAAAATTTTTTTAAGGATACAAACAAGTGATAATCAGAGGGTGCTAGGTCCGCTGAGTATGGTGGATGTGAAAAAATTTCCCAGTTTAGCTTTACGAGTTTCTGACGAGTCCCCAAAGCAGCATGTGACCCAGCATTGTGATAAAACAGTATGATGTCCTTCCTAATGTACATCACTGGCTTCTTTTTTTGGAATGCAGTTTGTAAATTATCCAATTGTTGACCTTACCTCTCCTAATTTAGCTTTTCGTTCGGTTTCAACAGCTTGAAATGTATTGGTTCTCGAATGTCCTATCATATCTATCTGTCCCATTTAGAACGATATAATCTTGATTCTAATAACTTACATTTGATATATTTAATTTATAATGTATTTTATTGCTTCAGGCAGGGTAAGTTTAATATTTCTCTTCAGCAAATGCTACGCAAAACAAACTTTAATTATCACAAAATTGATTGAATAGCTTAAGCACTTTTTAATTTTCTTTTTTCCAAACTTTTTAAACTTTATTCAGATGGATACATTTTGATGAAATGCAAATTTTGGAATCTCTTTCCTTCGACCATCATTATTAAGAACAAGAAATCGAAATCGATTCAACTCAATCTCGACTTTGTGTGAACAAAAGAAGATATTCATTCTATCCTTTGGAGATCCTCATTCAATTTATTTCCCAAATTTTGCTCGAAGTCATCAGCGTGCATCGAGAGAGAATCTATTGAGGGGTATCCTCTAGTGGCGAATTAAGCTTCTCCAAACTATCAACACGCACCCTCATTCGCAATTCCCGTGCTGAGATGTCTTCGTAATCTGTAATAGATTTCTTTGTAACTTAATTACTTCCAATTTGTTTCTTTTCTAAGCCTGCAGATATAATACTTTTCTGACTCAGGGTGAGAATGTTTCAATAAGTTGTCGACGGTCAGGAGTTTTGGGCGCTTGTGATTGTTTTCCATCGAATTGGCTTTTAATTGCACGATTCGTTTTTAGTTTCTTTTTTAAAATGTGATTATATCGGTTAATATGTATTTAATTGTTTCAAAGATTTAATTGAAATGTATTATTAAATGCCTAAATACTTTTACAATAATTTTTATAAAAGGAATTGTAAATTGGATCCTAGTTTACTCCCCTAATTTTGGGATAAAAACGTAACCAATCCTTGACGAAATTTTCGCTCCAAATTGGCAACTCTTCTACGGGAAGAAAAATGTAATCCTAACTACATTTCTTCTGAATTTCAAACAACGTTTTGTTCATTCCCACGATTTGGTGAAATTCCTTTGACGCCAAAGGAATCAGGGTTCAACTAGGGCTTGCCTGAAATGTAAAATGCATTGATGATCATTAAAATTACACGGAGGATGGTTGAGGAAGAAGATGCTTGGGTACGCAAATGATTAGCCTTTAAGAGCAATCGAATGACACAGGAGGGAGAAACAACATCTCAAACTCTGTTTGAAAGGAAGTTTCATAGAGGGGCTCTCATTCGGATATTTCTTTTAAATGTCAGTTGTTTGTGAATGGATCTGAGATCTTGCGTCAGGAAATGGGTTTGTAGCGTGGCAAGTATCCACACGGACAATGCCAAAACATCTTAGGCCTTTTTGCATGGCGGATTGTCTTCATTGTCTGATTGCGGCTTTCCATCACACTGCAGCACAGAGATGCGCGTTGACAGCAGTGTGTCCAACGACGAAATGTGTATAAGAGTGCTTTCAGACAATTTTGATGATATTTTGACATTGTATGACCATAATTTCTAATGGTTTTGAAATTACTCGCTGATCTTCAAATTGTCTTTTGTGCAAATCACAATCTGGTAGCAACTAGTTAAATATTGTAGCATTCTTCACTCAGGAATTTTTATTTAGGCATGCATTTCCAGGACATTTTTTTATCAGGTCTAGTCACTATTTTCATCCTTTGACACGAATTTGAGCCAACATACGGTGCTTATGAACTTATGAAAAGGAGGTAGACGTAAAAGTAGGCATTTAAGCCACTATATCAATGGTCTGCCTCCCATTCACTCACGGTTACAGTAGATTGTGTCTGACGTAGTATATACAACACCTTCCTTGAACCAATTGTAGTGGGCATGCGTTCTCTTCGTTAATATCTCAAGATTCAATCAAAACCCTGATTCTCGACGTGTTCACATATGAAAACTACCAAGGATCCTGTAGCAGCCCTACAAAATCATGAAAGTATGAAGGTCACGAAGGTGAACTGTATGAAGGTGATGGTATTACGGTCTGATGCACGAGTGTTCAGAGCATCACGCTTTTCAGGGAGGCACCTTGAAAGCTATGAGGTATAGGGTTGTGATCTTAGAGCCCTTCATGAGGTTTTTCAGAAGAGCACCTGGTACTCCATTCATTTTTATGGATACCACCAGTGCACATAGGATTTTGTTGATCGATGAATATCTGAGGATGCTCGGAGGATGGTGTTAACAGCCAGACATCTAGACCTGAAACCATACAGCATTTCTAGCATATTCTTAGCAGAGAAATAGAAGCTCCCAACCCACTCTCAGAACATTCCTGGACCAAAAAGGCGTCTTGGTGGGATATTACAATTTATTGCCCCAAAACCTCATAAATAGCCGCCTAAACAAGACGAAAGTTCTTTTCGAGAGCTGCATTGCTATTAGGGGAGATTCTACCTACCACATACCTTGAAAAATTACCATCTTGCTACATCATTTTTGAACTGCTATGCTTTCAGGAGCATAAATTGTGATCACCATTAATGTTTATGATCACCTTTAGTAAAACTTTTTCATATCTTCATATCAAACTTCACTTAAATTGATTCAGTAGTTTTTGAAGAATCCACCCAAATGTGTTTGCATGTGTTCCTTAACTTTTTGCATATCAATGTGTATATTGAAAGAAAGAAACACTCTGACATTTGATATTCGTAGACATCATAGTATTGCTTGTTTTCTAATCTTATTTATAAGATAAATGCAATTTAAGTGGTAATTTCTTAAATAGAAATATAGAAGCTATTCTAATGTAAGATTATTTATCATTCATTTATAGTCAGTTGGCACTTATTTCTGTAATTAGAAAGTTAAATGCTTTTTAGTTAAAATTTCTATATAAATGAATTTAAGGACTGATTTCCCCAATTTGTTGCAACAGTTTTACGCAAATGTTTTGGATTTTGTTTATTATAATTATGTATCAATATTTTATAAATAGCATCATTCAGAGCTATATAAGGATTGCCATGCAATGGCACATACAGGAATTTTTCAAGGGGGGGGGGGTTCCAAGGTCGAAAATTCACCATTCTCGTATCATGTTCCAATATGCCGCCCAACATATTCTTTTTATTTTGTTGATTTTCGGGAACAAAAACAGTAAAAAAAATTATTATTGAATAAATAATTAGCATTAATCAATAAAATTAATTATTAATAACAAACAATTTTATTTTACGTACTATATACATAGGATCATAATCAATCGGAAAAAAATCAAGGGCTTTATGGGGGGAGACCCGAGGACCCCTCCCTTGTGTGCGCAACTGCTGCCATGTTATAATTATGGACAACATTGATCCCGAAACAATTCAATCAAATATTAATTTTTTTGTATCAGAGCTTTTCGTGTACTCACAGGTATATGTACCCTAGGAATATGCATGCCAGATTTTAGAACCATTGTTGATCTAATGTGTTCTAGAAATGGCATTTAACTTCAGGAAATCTTTAATCGTAAGTTATCATCCGTTAGCGAAGTATATCTGTCACATTACATGATACTGATTGATTGCTTAGCTCGTATTTGGAAGCGATGCGATGTCTTCTGAATTTTGAGCGATGGGCAAGCCTATTACATCAGTCTCTATTGTTCTGAACAATGATCTTTTTGAGTTTATGAATTGGAGAAACATCAAGGAAAAATTATTATGTAACAATTTGTCCGAATTAACCTATCTTTCACAAAAAAGTATTCCTATTCATAGAAAGAGACGTATATCCCACACACAAATATCTTCATCATCATATTCAGCAAGACAGCTCCTCGTGGGCCAGTGCCTTCCTTTGAAATCTCCTCCACAGTGACCTCTCATTCACCTTCGTTCTCCAGGTTTTCTCATTTATAGTCATAAAGTCCGACTCTTCTGAGTCTGTCCATCTCAGCCTTGGTCTTCCACGCTTGCGAATTCCAGTGACTTTGAACTGCAGTATCTTTTTGATTACATTATCATCTGGCATTCGAATTATATGGGCCATCCAATTCATTCTATTTATTTTTATGTGTTTAATGATATCAGGGGTTGTTTATATAAAATCTGTATAATTCAAAATTTTTATCTTCTTCTCCAGCTTTTATTTTCATTTATACCTCCAAGAATATTTCGAAGTATTTTTCTCTCAAAGGATGCTATTTGATTTTCTTCCATTTTCGTTATTGTCCAAGTCTCAGATGCATATGTTAGAACTGGTCTAATAAGAGTTTTGTAAATTAAAAATTTTCTGTTTCTTGAAAGAAATTTAGACTTTAAAAACGTCCTCAGTCCATAAAAAGCCTTATTTGCCAGGTATAATCGATTCCGGATTTCATGACATATTCTGTTATCAGAGGTAATAGTTGATCCTAGGTAGGTAAAGTTTTTAACTTTTTAAAATTTACATGAATCTATTTCAAGAAAAGGATTTGGGATTCTGTCTTTTGAGACTAGCATATATTTAGTCTTCTTTTCATTTACTGCAAGACCCATTCGACTCGCTGCAGTCTTAAGGGCAAGAAATGCCTCTTTCAAAGTAAGGAGGGTACGAGCAATTATATCAATATCATCAGCATGTGCTAAAAGTTGTACAGATTTAGAAAAAATATATGCACTATACTATTGTTATTTGAATCACGAATTGCTTTTTAAAGTGCAATATTAAAGAGTAAGCACAGGAGAGAGAATCTCCCTGTAGAACACCTCTAAGTATGCCAAAAACACCCAAATCTCACAGACATCAAAGACCAAACATTTCTCTCTGGTATCTCCAAAGCAATAATCATTCCTATATGTGTCTCAAAGAGGTCCTCAAAGACTACACCCTCCAAATATTTCCTAGCAATTTTGTGACTCCCGGGAGAACGAACTTCGATCCATCGATACCATAAAATTTTCATGGCCAGAACAAAAGAGAAGGGGAGTAAAGAAAGAAAAAAAAATCTCTAATAGTATTTCGCTTTCTTGCTGAGGACAACACACGATAACTCTATTGGGCACTCTCTCTTTTCGTCATGAATTCTTCATTTGGTGGCAGGGAATGTAACAGGAAGCAAGTCCAGACCACTCGGAAGTGCAGTGGGATAGTTGAAAGAAAAAGGGGGAGGTGGTGAGCCCAAACGAAAAATCGAATGAAACATATTGCGTTTCGAAAATTGGTGAGTAAAAACTCTACCCGCCGTGGTGAATATTTCATTTGTAAGAAAAGAAGAAGCGTCTCTCCGTTCTCTTTCCACTGAACGATGGCTAGTTTTCTTTTTATCCCATGTATTGTCGCCACTTTGTTCTTTCTGAGTTTGCCAATCTGGAGAATTTTAGTCACGAAAATGAAAATTTTTACCATGAAGAATTGAATAAGTCTTTAACCGTCCATCAATGCGTCCGATAAAAATTGTATTGTGCCATTTGTTTCGTAAATTTGAAATTAAATTCATCCAAAAGGAGGAGATTGCTACTAGTAAATTGAAGAAGCGGCAGAGTGAGAGAGATGATTTTTCTTCACGACAAGGGAATTTATCGTTTCGAGGTAAATCAGTTTCTAAATTGAAGGTAAAATGAATTCGGTTTTTATGCATTCGAGTTGCCAGAATGCCAAATAAACGGAGACTTTTCATTTGCATGTTAGACGAAATTTAAAGCAGAAAAATGTGTGGATAACCGAATCAATAGGAGCAATGTATAAAAAGGAGCAAATGGACTCATTTACTCATCACGAAATCTTCGGAATTATTAGACGTATTGACTTGAAATTTGGCCAGCACATATTTCCTCGGTTGAATTGAGATCAGCTAACAATGAGTTTTTGCAGAATTCGACTCTGACTGTAGAGAAGAAGGGGGGGGGGCAGTACAGGGGAGTAGAAGACAAATGTATATACTTCCATTTAATAAGTTCAAGTCATTTTTTTTTCAATCAAGAGGTGAGCGCTATAAGAATTAATTTTAATATACCGTAAAATTCGGCGTATAACACGCGCCTACACTTTCAAGCTGCATTTTTTAGTTTTTAGGTATATTCGGCGTATAACGCGCACTTCCTTTTTTTCCCCCTAAGGAACTTGAATTGTACAAGTGCAATGTTCTTATATTTTGAAATAATTTATTCGAGGTATTATCCCAAGCTTTTGGAAAAATAGTATATTCTAGAACTACAACCCTTTAAATTCTTTAGGGGTGTGTCATTTCTCTTAAATAAAGAATATTCCGATCTATGTAGAAGTCTTAGTTATTTTATGCTTATCTTTTTGTTTATTTTTGAAGTTATCATTTTTATACACACCATATAACGCGTACCCGTAAATTTCGATCTTATTTTTTTGATTTAAAAGTGCGCATTGTAGGCCGGATTTTACGGTAATTGAAAACTTAACTTAAGGACTTATTTTATTTATACATTTATTTATTTTGGGATATTGAGCAACAAAGGCTATTATCCCCTAAAAGACTAAAGAAATAGTTACAATTTAGTAGATATCACAAATAATCTAAATGTCGATCTATTTGACACAGCTTTCTCCAATAACTCTTTGAAGGTGATATTGTAGTGAGGATCAATTTTGAGAAAAAACTTTAGATGATTTCGAGGATGAATATATCTACTGCAGCTTAACAAGATATGGACCAAGTCATTTTAACTTTATATAGACTTAGGTATCAATAATTTAAAAACAGTATGTTGCCATACCACGCCATCCAGCGAAACGGATGGTTAATGGCTAGTAAGTGTTTAAAAATAAGTATTTGTCCTTATACTCCATTTATATTCTACAATTTAGCACACATTTTTTAAATCATATTTTTGTAAAGTCTAAGATCAATATCTATAGTTTTTCTATTAATAATATTTTTAATTATTATTCAAATCTACAAATGTATCTCCGGTTTTTAAATTTGTTTAATTTTGTCATTTATTAAACCATTCTTAAGAGATCTACTTGAAAATATTTAGCTGCAAATGGAAATATGCTGATAAAAACCACGATAAAATGTTGTTCAATATTCAGACTACATTCGCAATTTTTAACAAAGGTTTTTTTCTAATAGAATTTTACCCACAGTTTTAAATATCCTTTAATCCGGCGTATTCCACGCACCTATACTTTTAAATGCATTTTTTATATATGTTTTAGTTATATTCTCCATATATAACGCGCATCTTTTTTTTACGAAGAAATCTGTAATGTACATCTGCAATGCTCTTATCTTTTGAAGTCTAGAAACAGCCAGTAAGAGGATAATTAAAGCTTAGGATGAAATTAAACCTGGCATGATTAAAAAAATCACTTAAAAATATAGCCTATCGAACAAAATAGATGGAATGGAAGAGAATTTATTTATGGGTTAGGGTAACAGTGATGGTGAAAAGATGAAACAGAATTCTCTTGATGATATGCCTGACGATACAACAGTATGACGAACTTTTCATGTTATTCATAATGAAAGTTCATAAAGTATATCAATATTTAAATATATGTTGAAATCTACTTTCTTTATACTCATCTTTTCTTTGTTTTTAAAACTATCATTTTGGAATCTGGGGTATAATGCCCACCAGTAAATTTTTATCTTATTTTTTGCTTTAGAAATTCGCGTTTTACGGCATGCAATAAAATACGTTTAACACGAAAACGCTTAAGACAAAATATTGGCTAATACGAAATAATGCAACGGTCCCGACAAACTACTATGCATTTTCATGCATTTTTTTCCCGCTTAACATGAAACGAAAATTGAACACGAAAAGATTTCCCTTCTGAGAATGAATAAAATACGGAAGATGCCAGCCGCGCAAGTTAGATTTAAGAAGGGGTGTGAAATGAAAGAGAGATAATTTCACATGTTTCATAGAAAGAAGGCTAACTTGCGGCTTTTAAATTCCCTCGGAATAGTCTGTGACACGAGTCAGTTTTGATTAACTAAGCTACTTTCACCGTCCATCCGTTGTGAGTTTGTAGAGTTTGCACTACCACAAACTTTACTTTATCAACAATACTGAAAAAAGTGAACAAATTACGTATATTTTTTGATCGGTTTTTATTAAATACATGCATTTACACATATCCATGTGAATAAAATGTATCCTCATAAACTTAATTTTGCTGAATTTATGTTTTTTTTTTTTGCAATATCCTTTAACACGAAAAAATATTCCAGTTCCTTCAGTTTCGTGTTAAACGATCCTCACTGTATATATAAAAATTGTCTTTCACTGCTCTTACACTTCGATCAGTTGCGTAAAACAGGATACGCTTTCCGTGTGACAAGCGAAATACAACAAAAATTGTTCATATATCGGGCGTTAAACTCAAGTATAACCTTTCGTGCACATTCATCGCAGACTTAAAAGATTGTTTGCACAGGTGTGGCAAATTACACACATAACACTACAAACATTTACTAAAAGGTAAATCAAATTGATGTGGCGTAAGCTTAAACTCTTAAGAGCTTAAAAAAAATCTTCCCAATTCCTCCAAAGGTCATCGCAAAGTTCCAGGATTTCAAATTCCAAAAAGTAAATAAATAATAATTAAAGGGGTGCAGATGTATGGTCACCTGCTGATATTATGCCTGCTTCAATAATCGAGGAAAATATTGTGTCATTGCGAAGTTTAAACTGTAGGATTTATATATATATATTTTTTTTGACAGAGTCTGTTTGGGTTCTTCCTGTTGCATTCTTTGACCTTTGTTCGTAACGGTCTTACAGATGTTGAGCCAACAATACGAAAATCCTTTCGTTTCTGTTGAAAACCTTGGAGATGGAAAAGTAGCTCTTTTTGCTCAGACACCCTGGGAAGTTTTTCGTTTGTTTTATAAATAGTATATGTGTATGTGGGGGTGGGGGGTCGATGGATATTTAATTGTGCAATGGAAAGCAAATATAAAGATATTTTATTTTACAGATATGTTATTTGTGGTTGTTACTTTTACGTTTTACATTGTGTGTGTATTTCGTGAACTATTTTTCTTATAAAAAATACCTATCAAAAGATGTGGCAATTTTTGATAGCTGTGAATGGAAGAGTGTTTATACAAACGTCGTGCTATAAATCACAATACAAGAGCTATTGGCGACGGACCTTGCAGTTTTTAACCATGGCCAAGTGAGCTGACCCCCCTCTTCAAACTGCCTCACCACGCCAACTTGAGGACTTTGGGCCATGACAGATAAAACGTGAGTCAGCCCCTCTACACGGTGGGTCTTCTCAGCAGTGCCGGTTTATCCATTGGGTGCTAGGGGCGGGCGCCCAGGGGTCCGAATAAGCTGGACATAACCAGATGATCTGGTTATAAATTTCGATCCTTTAGTACCAAGAGGGCCTGTAGATCTTCTATGTCCAAGGCCCGAAATGAGCTTAAATCGGCACTGCTCAGTGGCACCAGGTTCGAACTCATGACGTGCTGGATTTGTGCTCGTGACTATGACCACAAAACTATCGTTACTAACCAATGGCTGTGAAATAATTAAGTAAAATCCAGCGTATAACGCGCAACTATACTTTCAAACTGCAATTTTTATTTTTTAGGTATATTCGCTGTATAACGCGCACCCTTTTTTTTAGTAAGGAACTTGAAATATACGAGTGCAATGCTCTTACGTTTTGAAGTAATTTTTATTCCAGGTAGCAGTTATTCCCTGAGCAATTTCAAAAAAGAACCTGTGACGGGTCTATCCGCGTTAATTTCCAAACTAATCCTCTTGGATAACTTTGGGCCAGCATTTATTCTATTTCACAGCCTCTTCGGGAAAAACACGAGATAGTTATATGCTAATTAATTCGACTATATAAAGTCTAGATTTCGTAAATGTTAGAGTGATAAAGAGAAAGGAATTGCCAAACTAAATGTAAGTATCGTCTACGGATCACTTCAACGAGCTTTACGCGTATTTGATAGTATTAGAATAATCATTAAAGCATCAAATTAAGTACTGACCTGAGGTTAGCAAGAGTTCGTCTCCTTGTCAATTCTGATAGCTGAGATTATTTAGACGGAATATTAGATTCGAATATTAGGGTTGAATGTTAGATTTGAGTATCAGGATTAATATAGGTATTAGATAATCACTCCAGGGTTTCCACTTATAGTTTGAACTTGTGCTTGTTAATTGTGTTTGTCTGTCTTAATAAATAATTATTGTTATGGCTTTTGTTGGTGATGATATGTTTCCTTCTATACACCAGGCGGCCGGGCAATGTGAACCCAGTCCAAGATAGGACAGGGCACGACAAACTATTTACAAAAAAACAGTATAACATGGTTAGTATGATGGTTAATACGGAGTATGTCTCCCGGACGATGCAATACAGGCCTTACAACGCCTACGCATGCTGAGTATCAAATTATCAATCTGATCTTGGGAATATACACCACTCATCAAGCAATGCCCTCCGAAGTTCCGGTAGACAGGTGGGAGGGGGTTGACGGGCTGCAATTCGTCGGTCAAGCATATCCCACACATGCTCTATTGGATTCAAGTCCGGTGAGTATGCTGGCCAATCCATAGGGTGATATCCTCCGATTGAAGGCATTCGTCTACAATGTTTGCACGGTGAGGACGGGCGTTGTCATCCATAAACAGAAATTCAGCACCCATGGCACCCCGAAACAAACGTACATGTTGTTCCAGAATGACATCCCGATAGATGTGGCCTGTCATCGTTACACTCTGAACATGCAGGTCAGTTCTACAACCAAGAATACTTCCTCCCCAAACGAGCCATCCTGCACCACCGTAACGGTGTCGCTCAATGGTGTTCTCTTGGTGGTAACGGGTACCTGGCGCTCTCTATATGAAAATCCGGCGAGAATCAGATTGCAAACTAAACCTGGACTCGTCGGAAAACATCACACAAGACCACTGTTGCGGTGTCCACAATGCATGCTCTCTACTCCAGGTTAATCGCAGGTGACAGTGAGTTGCGGTAAGGGGAACACATCTGACAGGCCTACGAGCATATAGACCAATGTGCCCTAAGCGTCTGTACATGGTCTGCCTTGAAACTGTCGTACCGGTAGCTGAAGAGAGCTGACGAGATAGTCTGTTGCTGTGCTCCGTCTGTTTCTTTTGGCAGTAACTGCCAAATACCGGTCCTCATTCGGCGTTGTAACTCGGGGCGACCTGTGCTGTAAGATCTACTCACATTACCATCATCTTGGAATCGTTGCCAAAGCCTGGAGATGATACTCTGGGTGATTCCAAGTTCCTCGGATACTTCCAGCTGTGTACGTCCACATTCTAGTCGTCCGATAATTCTACCACGTAAAAATCCTCCAAATGCTTCCTTTGTGCCATAACTATGCGGTTATTGCACTGAAAGGCTTTTAAAATGCTTGTGAACAATTTTACTTCTTTGCCACCATTCCTTATTTTCCCCTCTCTTACAGTCTCGTCATTGTGACGTACTATCCATATATGTATAACGAAAAATTTAATCAAGTACTTGTAAGTAACAATTAATTTTATTAGTTAATGCTAATTATTAATTAAATAATTTATTTTTACTGTTTTTTGTTAACAAAATCCGAAGAATCAATTGATGTTGTCTTGAGGTGTGATACGAGTTGGGGGACTTTCAACCCTGGAGGACACCCCCTTTGAAAAAATTTTGTGTGCGCTACGGATTAAATATCTTCTAAAAGAGCAGCTCACAAAAAACTTTATTTTTAAAGCCCACTTAATTAATATTTTTCCCAATATGAATTAAGACATCTCAACAGTAACATAACGGAGAATACTAGGGCCCCCTGCAAAGTTAGGTTTTTGGGTTCCAAAACCAAATACGTATTTGGTGTCAGTCATCTTTTGGGCCCTCTAGAAACCTACCCCCCCCCCTCCTCATGATGTGAGGGTGTACGTTACGCCACAGCACTTCAAATTACACTTAATGTTATTCTATTTTCATGAATACATAAGGGCAATTTTGTACTGAAATTCATTTTAAATATTTAATATTATATTAAAAAGGACTATATTCCAAGGCATTTTGTGGATTCGAATCTTAGTGCCATAGAAGACTCGTGTGTACAGATGTTGTGTTCTGTTAAATTTGTCGGAATTCAAAGTCTTCATATTGATGTAGCTTGGAAGTTTGGTGAGTAGAGATTGCCAGCTCAGGTTGTATCTTCGTCTCTTGACCGTGGCTTAAATTTACGATGTCAATCGCCAATTTCCTTCGTTTCGCTTCAAAATGTGACGATAATAAACGGCTAATAATTCAGTCAATTTATATGTTTTTGATGTGCTATTAGCCAAAAACTTTGTATTTGCTTATCCTCTTTGAGCAATTACTATCTATAACAATCATATTCTGATACTTACCTCACTTACAGACAATTCAAAGAGTGAATTCTGTTTTAAAATGCGAAAAGCATAATTATTCGCCAATCAAGTGTTAGACGCATGTAAGTTTACAGATCCGCATATTTAAACTTCTTGAAGCTCGTAAGTTAAAAAAAAAAGTTAAGAATAATATAATCTAATCGATACAAAAATACTCCATTCTTTTGTGTGCGGAAGATCTTTGTTACGGTTGATGAATAAAAGAATTTTTTTTTGTCCACTAGACTAAGCAATAGTCGCTTATCACCTGGCTCTATATCCAACAAGGTCAACATTGATATATCCCCTTTTTCCCCCTTTGCGATGTAATTATCGACTATTCCGAATTCAGATTCTTCGTATTTAGCGTCGCACGTTTTAGCCTTGGGCGCAGGGCGCGAGAGATTTTTTTAATAAAAGAAAATGATGTTGTGGGTGACCTTTAGTTCTAAGAAAAGAATATCGAATGCGCCACAGTTCTATTTCCGATCATTCAGTTATTACAGAATGGACTATGTTTGAACATCGTGTTCTGTAGAGATAACGGAAAATAATTACGATTTTGTTCTCACAGATACAGGTTTGTGTTCACATAGATTTGAAGAGGGAAGATGAATAGTGCGATAGATAAATTGAATCTTTAGGGCTCTTTTTTTACAAAAATATACAAAAATGTATTTTAGCCTGCACATCCAAAAAATAAAAGAAACTTGAATCTAAGTTTGTGTATACTACTTAAGTGTTCTGCATTATTTACCACTTGCAGGTTATTTACATTATTTTTTTCAAATATTGAAAGAAGAAATATTTTTTCTGTAAAATTATAATCATTGTGAGAATATCAACTCACTATGTTATAAGAATTCATTAATCGAGTCAATTGATACAATGATTCATTCGAATCAATGATTCGTTTTTTAAGATATACATATATATATAATATATATGTACTCTATCCTCTTTGAGGTTGGCATAAATTAAAACCAATGGGCTCAATTCATGATGGTCAAGTGATAAAGGCAAACACGTGTTCTACATTGAATTTAAAACAGACATTAAACTAACTTGTACTTGTTCTATTTGTAAAACTTAGACGAAATTTCAAACATCATTATTGGGTAAAATGTTCAAAAGCTACGGGAATTTACAAGAAGATGAAAATTTTTTTTAAAAAATCTTATTTTTTTTTATGCACGTACCTTGAAATAAAATACATTTCTGTGCACTTTTTTTTGTGGCAAATATGTACTTTTTATAAGAAAGTTTCTGTAACGAGCAAAAGTTGCAACGACGAAGCTCATGAACTGATTGGCTGGAAACACACGATCGCATGGCTATTACGTCACATGAGTTTTTGAATTGATTGGCGTGAAACACGTGGTTGTTGTTATCACGTGACTAAAATTACGTAAAAAAATAATGTAAGCAATTTGTAAAAAATTTCAATAATTAATTTTTGTGTTCTGTGAATCACTAATCAAATTAATACTCTGAAAATAAAAATAAAAATACATTTGTAGAAATATAATAACTTTTAAAAAATATATCAGATTTTAGATATAAAACATTATTTTCCTTAAAATTCCCTGTAAATCCCGTTAAGCGCTTAAATTTAAAGAGGTTCTGAACATTATTTTGTTATTCTAAATACACGTATAATTTATAAACAATTTTATAAATATTCTCTTAACACATTGGGCGTTTTAGAGCTCCATTTCTGCCGATGTTACTTTTGAGTAATAATATTTATTGAATGCAGTGTCGGCACAATTTGTCAAGGATAAACACTTCCTGTTGTAGTTTCTCGACGCGTTTAAAATTAGAAAAGAAGACGTCAGTAATACTGTGCAGAGGTTTATTTCAAAACATTTGTAACTGATGTTGCTAATACTTCCGGAGAACTGCTAATTTTTCAAAGTAATGATATAAAAGCTACACCCATCGTTAATAAAAGTAATGGCTGCCAATAACTCTCGTGTGCTGCTAATGGAAAATTGATAAAAGAACTAAAACAAAGCCATAGGTGATTTTTCACGAAATAAATATTTTTTAAGAACTTAAAAGGGATTCTGTATTCCTTAACTCGAAAACATTACTCTCTCTCTCTCTCTCTCTTTGCATTATCATGCATAGAAGATAAAATAAAATTTGCTTTCAACAGTTCTCTCTAATTTTTAAAAAATATACATTTTTGAAAATGATTTAAACGTTTCAAATACACGTTATTTCTCGGTTAAGAAAATTCTTTTTTTAGAAATAATATCAATATTTCAAGATCAAGTCAATATATTTCTTGCATTACTTACTCCAACGAAAGGTTTAAAAAGAAATGATATTGGAAATTAAAAAAAGGAAAAGAAATACAAGCAGTCGATTTTTTTCGGTGACAAACTTAAAATGGAAACTATTAAATAAATTAATTGATAATTCAGAAGATTTTATTCTTTTTTTAAATGAATTTCTTTTCCCCTGTTATAGTTTCATCTCTCAAAAAAATTTAAAGTTTTTCTTGATGCTGCAATAAATTTATAACGTTCTATCGCAACGATGCCATTGTTCAAGATAACTCGTCAACTTGGCAATCCTGATTTCGCATATGTCGCACGCATTGAATTGGCAACCATGTGCTTCATTTTATATAAAGTCGTCAATACGATTGCGATAATACATTATTGTAAGCTCTCGCAGAAATATCGCAACCATTGCCTGGACTGGAATCGTTGACTGAGGAGAAAGGCGTTGTCTCATACGAAGTCTTTTTCACAATCCACGGAACCAAACACTCAACTGTGCAGAAAGCTGCAAGAGCTGCAGGTTTACCAAAATCTGGACTTTATCAGTGAAGTGTTGGACAATGTAGCTTCAGCGATGAAGAAAATCGCCAAGAGTGAATTTTGCGAAAAGAACATAATAGAACTACATAATACACGTAAACAACAATTTTACAATGTGAGCAATGAGTATGAATAGTTATATAATTTGTACAATGGGTGTTGGTACGTATTAGATTAAAGTTAGTTAAAAAAAAAAATTTTTTTTTTAAATAATATTTTTTGAAGTGATTTAAAGAAATTTTATGTTGCGCATTGGCAAAGGAAATATTAATCGAAAATTCAAATCTCTACCTCACATCCTAATATTAATTTAAGTGCATTTTACTATATCAGGTTTTTTTCCAAATAATATTAAACAAGTAAATTCTGTTGCACACCTTTCAATATTTACAAATACTTTCATAAAATCTAAATATGTACTTGAACATGACAAGTATACAATTCTTCGTGCCAGGAAAAAGAATGAGTTTTCTTTTCATTTTTTATCATGCTGTCTATATTTTATAAAATTGAATAAAAGAAGTTTGAAAAACGATTCTTCATTTTTCCGAACAACATATACTGATACACTTTACGCATTGGATTTACAGCCATATTTCTCAGAACGCCACTACCACTTGGGTAGATTGGCGCCAACACAAAAGTGTTTTATGATATTTATTCCATAGACGGGAGAAAAACCAGAAGGAACAATACAGGTAAACCGAATGATCAAGTGTCATGTTCTTTTTGATGTACTGACTCAGCATCCAAATACGGACAGAGTGTCAGACCCAAACCAATCCTCGGTTACATCAATTTATGAGTAATGCGAACAAATGTCTTTTGTTTCCATTGGTTCTTTGTTCCGCTTGTCGCTTGATTTTCCCGCCAAGAATCAATACCGAACGAAATGGAAGTTTATTATTAATGAGAGCAATAAAAATTGCAGGGAAAAAGGTTCTTTTTTTGTAATGGTAAAAAAGAAAAAAAATGGATGATATATTCGTTAAGACTTATCTTAGGTGAAGCATGTTACTTTATCGATTGGGCATTTGGTGTGATCTCTAGATGCTTTTGTTCAAATAATAATTTGTTACTCTCAAAGGAGGAATTAAACTCACCGAGACAAAGGGAAATAAATTGATGGAAATAAATGTTTAATGGCGATTTTAAACATAGACTTTCAGTTTAAAAGAGGCTGTAATTTTCTTCTCTAAAGTTTTTTTTCCTTCTTTTTCTTTTTTATCTTTTAGTGCTTCAGAGATCTTTGAAAGGCTTGAACAATGACATTTCTTTTTTGTTTTGTTTTCCCCCCTCTTTTTTATTGCTGATGTTTCAGTTCAACGAAATTTGTGTGCTGTATCTAGAACTGTTTTTTTTTTAATGGGACAGCTGATTTATCAGATAAGTTTTTTTAAGTTAAAGTAAGGTTGGGTGGAGATTTAATTACTTAGGAAGGGATATATATATATAACAATTTGCAACTTAGGTTACAAAAAAATTTAATTTAAACTTTCCAGAAACAGTCATGAAGAGGGAATACATGAAATTATATTTTATTAGTATCATATACATCTTGTTATTCTAGCTAATTTCTTTTAGGAAATAAATAAAAACGAGAAAGTATGGTCTTTATGAGGATGATATTGTATTAATGGATATCACATATTTTGATAACAGATATCAACTTAATATCTTTCTTTGTGTTATTTGTTAATTTATGAGGTATAAATTATTCTAAAAAGTAACTGACTGAATTTTGTTTACATAAACTTATTTGAAAAAGGAAATTTCGGGTGGACAATATAATAAAGGGTTTTGAAATGTTCCCTTTTTTGTCAGTAATTGTTTTTCTGATGTAATTTCTATCGATTATCGTATTATGAGTTTAATATGCATTAAATTTATTGGTCATAAAGTACTCACATTGATATGGTGTGGAAAGTGCCAGCTTTGATGAGGTTTTTGCCACTTGACCATGGTTCACAATTAAGAGAATTATTGCTGTTTCACCGTATTTAAAATTTATGTTTTTATAAAGAGAGCAAATTTATGGATTTTATTAATGTTTTGAAAATATTTTATTTGATGTTGACATTTTCAAATGCGAATTTCCAGAAAAATTTGATTCTGTATTCATTCACGAAAACTCTGTCCGTCTGTGACATAGCATTTCGAATTTAGATGTGGCCGCTGTAGTAGAGTGGTCAAGGTCCGAAATCGT
Source organism: Trichonephila clavata (assembly GCA_019973975.1). Classification (NCBI taxonomy): domain Eukaryota; kingdom Metazoa; phylum Arthropoda; class Arachnida; order Araneae; family Nephilidae; genus Trichonephila; species Trichonephila clavata. The sequence goes on along the minus strand of BMAO01027539.1, from coordinate 125,568 downwards.
GGCCGGCGGTGTCGAGTCGTAGGTATGAAACCTTGAGCCACTAAAGACACGTCATGTAGTGGGGGCGATGCACGTCAAATCTGTCGAGGTTCAGTCTTCGTGGTGTGAAATTTTGCAGAAGGGGTGCCAACTAAGAAATCATCTTCATTACTTGACGGTTGCTTATAATTATGAGGTCCATAGTCAATAGCTTCAGAGTGTTGTTTCAGCGAGCGCCGAAAATTAAACTCAAATTGAATTCGAATTTAGATTCGAAATAACCCCGGTTTGCGTACTCTCTTAATTGTAGGCGTGTTAATCATTAATTAAGAATTACCTAAAAAGTCTAGACTTAGAAAAGATCTAGCAGAAAACATAATTAGATCAACCACAAATTAAACAAGTGTTGTGGATTTTCTTTATAAGCATGAGCGAACAGTGGCGTAACGTACACCCCACACAGTTGGAGGGGGCCTAGGTACTCTAGGGGGTCCAAAGCTTGACTGATGCAAAATACATATTTGGGCTTGGGGCCCAAACCCGATTTTGCACGGGGCCCTAATGTTCTCCGTTACGCCACTGTGAGCAAATTAGCTTGCATTTCCCAAGTTCCAAAAATTATTTATTTGCTACTGAACAGAATGAATCGAAAAATTTGAGACGCGTTTGATAATTAATTTGTGTTATTTTATACGAAGAAACTGATAAAAATAGGTTTTATATATCTGGTTATTTTCAAGCTGCATGATGAAGAATAAATGAAACTTGACGGCTCAGACTGTCAAGTCATAACTCTTTTAAAAGCGAATCCATCAACGACACAGATCCATAAAAGAGGATTACTCAAATTAAATTCTTTTCTTTTTTTTCCAGATGAACTCCGAGAAAGATCATACAGCGCTTTTGATTTCATTTAAACATATTGCATTTTTTAAACAGATCTTTTTTTCTCCTTTCGGAAATGAAGTTCTACCAATGACAGAAAAAAAAAATTCCGAAACTAGGATTAATATTTATTTTAATTCGCTCTTAGCTTGATTAATTTTAGCAACGATGCACCACACAAAAGATATTGTTCTTTCTGTAAAAACTGCTCCAAAATCACTTTTAATAAATGTCACTCTGTGTGCTATCTTCGTTATTATTTTATTTTTCTAATTTAGGGGCTTAGTCATATTTTGTAAAAAGTTTTATCGTAAAATTGTACTCGACTTTTGGATTACAAGTCGAAATAAAAATTAAAGATTGAAAAATCTCTCAAATTAAAAATATGTTTTTCTCTTTTCAATTAGTTGTTTAAATAAAGAAGCACATTCGTGAAAAAGGTAAAAAAATTAATTTACGTTGTATCTTTCTTACTGTATTTTAAAGGAAAATTTCTTTGTTAAAACGTTGGTGTTGTAGGTTTTGATTAGCGAACCATCTGTTTTCGTGTAAGCAAATTTGAATTTGTTCGATTCCTTTAAGAGATAGTAACACCAATCTTCGATGCTGTACCTCTAAAAGCTTTCAACTGTTTTAATACTTTTTTATGAGTTGTGACGGATCTATACTGTTCCTTTCACTAACTCCTTGGGGTTTTCTTTAGGGAAAGAATTCTTTCAACCAACTTTCACCGAAAGCAAGAAAACGTGATTATGCAAATTAGGTTTAATATATATATTCTGTATTCGCGAGTGTCAAAGAGTTAGTGAAGTGAGAATCGAAGATTATTAAGGTGAGAATTGATGTTTACTGAAGTGAGGATAGCTTGGATGTGAAGTGAATTAATGAAAAGCGACTAATCCGGCCGTAGAACGTAAACAGTGTAGGACGTGTGAAATTGGAATCACTAAGAAGTGATCAAGCCAACTATAAGTGTTCAAGGCCTCATCTAAAGGATAAAGAATTACAAGTGTTCAAGTACTGTACTCATTATTTAAATAGAAGTTAGAGAGTTGAATTGTTAGTGCGCGTCCGAGGTAAAAACGAGCTTGTATAAGTTATCGTAGGAATATAATTGAATGTCCGTAAATATTATCCCCACGCTATCTGGTCTCACCTCAGTCTTCTAAGTGTTGATCAAATTTATCTTAATTGGATTATTATTGTGCCCCTGTGTTGATTATTGTGACAAATAAACAATTGTAGTGAATCATGTCGTCTTATTAATTAGTTCCTTCCACACATCTAGCCAAGTTAGAGGGAAGAAAGAATAATACTTCATTACAAAGTGTAAAAGATAAAATGAATATATTATTTAAAGTTTGTATCTATAAAATTTATGTGCATCTGTTCTTATCATAATAACTGTAATTGGTTGTCCCAAGTAGCAAAAACGCCTTCTATAGCGACCTATGATCTTCAATATAGGCCAGGTGAGGAGACAATGTGATCACTACGAAAAACTTTATATGTTCTTAGTTGATTATTTTTATTAACGACATGTCTGTGTCGTTGTGTGTAACCTAACTAAAATGAATAAATAACTAAAAAAGGCTTAAAAAAGACTTCATTGAGCCCATCCCAAATTTATTACCTTCAGTTTACTCTATAAAGTCCGTTGCTCTACATACAGTATTTTTGGGTTTCGGTCTTGTAGCTTCTTAGCCTTAAAAAAAATCCTTTTATTAATTTTCGAATTGTGGGAATATATACGGTTAAAAATCATTCCTTGAGACAAAATGCTTCCTTAAATAAAAAGAAATAATAATGAATCAGAAACAAATAGTATCTATTTGTAGCTATTTGAAATCGATGTAATTTTTCAGCTCTCATGACAAAACATCTATTTAATAGCCAAAAAGCAAATGCTAGATTTTTTTCTGAAAATTGATTCTAATTTTTGAAAAATTTAACTCAAAGATTAATTTTTATTTGCTGCGTGAAATAAGAAAACATACAAAAACTTGTATTTCCTAAAGACATAGAATTCAACAACCGCCTATATGGTGCCACACTAAAAAGAGATACCAGTTTCGGGGAATGTACTAGGTCTACAATGGTAAAACACCAATACGCAGTCCATTAGAAATTAAAAAATTTATTTTACAGTCAAAATGTAATCTAGTCACTATTTATAAGTTCCTTTTTAGCATTAAAATTCTATGAGATGTTTGATTCAAGAAAGAAAGCCGTATAAAAATATCGTAAAAAGGAAATGAATAATTACGTATAATTGGTAACATATTTTAAAAAGATATTAGAAAGATTAAAAAATTACAAAATTACAAATTGCTTTAATATACTATATTATTTTGTTAAGCAAAATACCTCATTCGATTTCATCCATCATATTTTGATTGTTAAACATCTCCACGATTTCCTTACTTTTATCATACAGTAGCTGTCAAACATTTCTTTAACAATGAAGAACCACCAGAAACTTTAATTACAACTCCCATCAAAACCTTTTTGCTCATCAACAAAATCCCTAACACATCTAATTGCCTTCTCATCTTAGCTACCTTAAAATCACTTAAGTAGCAAGGCACACTTCCAGCTCACTTAAAGAAGGAACCATTCATTTTTTACAGAATACCACCTGTCTTTGTCCACGTGGCCCTTAAAGGACCACCTTTCAAATCGTACATTTTCAAGATTAAAACATAGCAGGTGTGAAGTTGAAGCACCCAGGACAACCCATCCAGGAAAAAGTTTCGATTTAAAAAGCCATCTATAGACAGATGGTTCGAATTGTTGCAGACAGCTTCCTTGTAGGAATCCCTTTGCTGAACCTCAAAAGTGTCCCAATCGTCTAAATCATATGTAGAATCCAGTTTGATTCTGATACATCTTTCCTCAATGCAACTAGAAGATGGCTGTCTACTTCCCTTGCTTTGTAGCCCAGAGGTTTGTGATCTTACGACCTCAATTTGGGAATTTTTGCCGCATACTTTAATTTCTGAGCTATTTTCTTTTTTTTTATCGTGGGGTATATTTTTCTCTGCTGGACATGTGTCGTAACTGTAACACGTTTTCTTACAAGGAAAGTTTTGCCGACTCATCTACTGATATGTTCCACTTTTTGTAGAACTTAAATCAAAGGCGAGACTTGCGAAAATTAATTATTTTGTCGATTCTAGGTAGATTCGTAGATTGATATTTTTTGAAGAGAGAGAGGAAGAAAGCAGGGTCTTTTATTTTTGTAATTCCAGTAAAACGAACGTCGGAATGTATAATCAGAGGTTAATAAATGTAACGTAAAAAATAAATTGCTTCGGCTTAAAAAGATGGTAGAGATTGAAATCCTTAAACTCTAAAAGAAAAAGAAATCGAAATTGTGTGTGGCCAAAAAAATTAACATATGCTTTTTTTTCAAAATTTTTATCCTCGCATAAACTTAATAATTTAAGGCCGGGGGAACTTCTAGATAAATAGAAATTAACTTATTTACTCGAATTTAGGCCGCATTTTATTTCCAATATAAATGCTACTGAAAATTTTAAGTGCGGCTTAGAATCGAACGAAAATAAAATTTATTGGATGGAGCAATTAGAGCAATTAAAGGTTCATGTGTGTATTTAAAAGTTTATAATATTCGTAAAATAGCTAATTATTTGATTCTTATTTGTTTTATTTTTAAATTTATATGAATTTTGTAAAAGTGGATATCGATAATCCATTTTACACTATTTTCCATTTTTCACAAAAATTTGTAGGGAATATAGGGTGCGGCTTAGATTTGAATAAATGAAAAAAAAACAAGTAATACAAACATTTTTTTTAAAGTCAATTCCTACTTTAAATGGATGAATAGAAAGTATTTTATCAACGATTGAAAATTTGAACAAGATATATATATATATATATATAAATATAGGGAGAGAATGAGTTAATAGTAGGAATTGAAAAAAAAAAAAGGTTTTGTAGGTCTTGCATGTAAAATAGGCAAACAAGGATCAGAGATATTCTTATCTTTTCAAAATGAAACTTTTGTATTTTTAACATATCTGAGTTTCAGACAAAGAGAGAGAGAGAGTTTACATTTACTCATTAAAAATAAGTTTCCTAGAAAATGGCTATTTGTAGACTTTTTCTAACCTAATTTGAATTTAAATATTGAAAATTCATATGATAAACAAGCCAAAGATAAATAGTCTTCCTTTTAGTTCAGTATTCTCCTTTTTCAAGCTTTAAATCTTTTTATCACAAAGCGAAGCATTCTGGATGCTTTAGAAACCTAGAGGTGGAATAACTGGATAAAAGTCTTACATTCAAACATGGAATATTTGAGAAAAGACATCATTACTTGAATTGGTACTCAGGGGATTTTAATGCGCCATTTTCAAATGCATTTTCAAAGAAACTCAAATCCAAAAGTCTTCTAAACATTTTATGTAAATCGTTTGGGGAAAAAAACAGCAACTAAATCGTAACTCTAAATCGGATAAACAGAATATGATTACTAAAAAGGAAAAAAAAAATGCTTCTGCATGCAGTTAATGCTTTTTAAAAATAAGATATGTTTAAAAGAATGTCTTTTAAAAAAAGAAGCCATTATAATTCCTATCTATGCAAATACAGAAGAGACTTTTACTCCTAAAAATATATTTTCTTTCTCTGAAACCAGTTTGATTAATTTAAAAGCATCTATTTTGAAATGGAAAGTAAATTTTAATTTCTTGACTGTTATAAGAAAAGAAGAAAAAAGGACACTGAACTAATTAAACAGTTAAACAATTAATTCAGTTTAAGCTTAATTAGTTGAAGTTGCAAATACATCATTCAATTCCTTCTCTTTTTTTTTCCTCTCGTTTTAAAGTGCTTGATTGAAATACCTCATTGTTAACTCTTCATGTTTTTCCCCTGTGCTTCTGATCTCAACGAAAACAAATTGCAAGAACAGTTACTGCTGAGAAAAAATGCTTAAAAGTGATTAAATGAGTTCTAAGTAGTTTTTTCTTCCTGTACTTTTCTAGTTTCTCTTTATGTACACATATAGATGCAAAAAAAGGAGCAGGAAAAACTATTTCATGAAAAAGAGCACAATATTTGAAATATTCTATTTTAAAAAATAGCAAGATCCAGTCATAAATATTTAAAAAAAAGTTGTTTTCGTATAATGAATTTGTTCGAAACGTCAATAATTTCTTCAAAAAAAAAAAAAAAAAAAAAAAAAATTAAAAAAAAATGATACCATAAAAAAGGAAACAAATATACAGATTATGAGAACATTAGATGAGAATGAGGTAATAATTTGGAAGGTTGTCATATAAAATAAGGGGGGGGGAATGTTGCTGTATATTGTCATGGGATATGTTTTCATATATGAAATTGGAAAAACTTTTTCATCGAAAAATGCCCTTTTTTCTACGAACGAAAAAATATAAACTTAATTATAATTTTTTGCAATATAATTTTAAAATATTTTTAGATATTTGTATAAATGAAATATTGCTCTAACGTAAATATATTTTTGAACATCATTTTTTCCCGATTTTTTAAATTTATATTTTGCTTGACAAGATCAGTTTTTAAAGTGTCGTTCGGAATATTAGTGTACAATATTTTTTAAAAAAATATTAAACATAAACTCCGAAAAAAATATAAAAAGAATAAAACTTGTGAAAGAATTCTATCGATTCCTTTTCTCTTAATATTAATATTAATTCGATAGCAAATTATTTTCTATTTGATTAAAACAACATAAAATGATTTTTGAATAGTTTTTAATGAATTTAAATAATGTTTATGTAGTTATTTTTGATTAAATGTATGAGCAAAAACTTTTTTTAACAATCTCTTGCGAGATAACTCAGTTACGAGTTATTTGAAACAGTAGAAGATAAGGTTACGAACTTTGTGTAAAGAATACTTAAAATAGTGTAAATAATTTACAGCTGGGTGGGTAATAAGTTAACATTACTTTTTGTTGTATTTATTTTATGTTAAAATTGCAATATTCGCAAGCAACGCCGTTCTTTACATTATAATGGCGATTCATTGGAAACTTGGCGAGAGAGCCAAGCTGGCATCATTTTTAGCGATCATTTTGGCGACCTGGTGACCATTTTGGTGAATACTTCGTGACCATATGATTTCCTCTGAAAATTGGTGGAAAAATCTTCTAATATCACGATCTATGACGCTAGCAGATCTTACTCAAAAAATCCATGAGGCCCATAAGTAGGGAGTCGCTTTCCGAAATTGGGTTAATATTATTTTAACTGGAGATTGGTAGTATATTAATTTGACCGTGAAGAGTCGACCAGTGATTAGTAGTTACTTCGGCTGTTGAGTAGGACGAGCGAGTGCTTACGAATGATCATTAACATACTTCTATTTTAGACACTGATAGCTGTGTCTGAACGTCGTAAAAGGTGTGAAGGCCTTCTGAGGATTTCACTGCTGTAACTTGCATTCCCAAGGATTGCGGGACTATAAATTTTCATCGTTTCTGAGGAACTGTTTTGCTTTTTGAGAATGATTCCGTAAAATTTCGAACCCCGATCTACGTAACAGTATTTTTTTTTATATTACATCGAGGAATAGGCCGTATACGCCATTTCCCTGCGAGCAGCTCAATATAATCCAGCATTTGCAGTAAAGTTGTCAGAAGAAAAGTTAAAAACTATGTTTCTCAGAGAAGCACAAACTGTCAGGTGAGCAAAATTCATAGCCTCTCCACAAGGACACAGAGGGCAGTCTGGAGTGTCTTTCACACCAATTCGGTGTAGGTGTTGCTGAAAAAAGTCATGACCGGTCAAAGTTCTAAAAACAGCAGAGAAGACCCATTGGGACTGGACTACGGAGTAAGGTCTCCCAGACCTTTCCCCTAGCATCATCCTCTTGAATTCGGCGAATGTATTTTCTCACGGATCTGGAGATATTTGAAAAAGAATGTCGCCTACGCAACAATAATAATGACACTATTGGAAACAATTTTTTTGAAGCAATTTGCACATAAGTTTTTCAGCGAAATGATTATCAATAATTTTTTTATCTTTCAACCTGATTTACGGTGGCGTAACGGAGAATATTAGAACCCGCTGCAAAGTCAAGTTTTGGGTCCCAAGCCGGAACTTACAAAGGATTGCAAAAGCATAACGCCAGACTTTAGGCGCACTGGAATTCTGGTGCCACTCTTGTTATGAGAATGTTACGCCACTGCTGATTTATTAATATTTTTTAGTTTCTAGATGTACATTTGTCTTTCGAAAACTGTTTGAACCCCCAAACTCCATCCTTGTATTTACCACTGGTTATACTATCAAAAGCTTAAAAATGGACTGATTTTGAATGATAAGTTGTTCTGAGAATTGTCATATAAACCCCATTACAAATCAAAAGATTTACGTTATAAAAAAACCAACTCCATCTTGTTTTTAAACAAACTTTTGAGTAATTTCTTCTAAAGTTTCACTTCTTGTGTTCCTATCTAAATTTTATCTGAATATTTCTACCGTTAATGATAAAATAAAATTCCATTTTTTTTCTCTATTGCTAAAAGTAAATCAAAAATTAAACAGAAGACCATCAAAATTTTGTAACATCGTACGTAATAAGGAAGGCTTATCCCCAAACACATTCTTTAATGTGAAAAATTCCTTATTTTAAATTAAGTTATTCACATCCTTATGAAAAAACACGATACATTTAATGAAAAGTTCCAGGGTGGAAGTTAGGTGAGAAAATGCCATGGATGTTTCTTGATTCCTTCTACTGCAACGTTGTTAAACTGTGGTCAGCGGATTCTTTTCTTTTACAAACTCTGAAAGGCCTCGTGGAAAAATTGAAGGATGTGCCATACTAGATTAGATCACTAAATTGTCCTCAATGAAAAGCTTTACTAGAACTCGTATTTTAATCAAAAATATTAAGTTGGGGAGGGATGTTCAAATTTTAGGGGTCTACGATGTCACGCTGATATATAAAGGGTGATCGAAAGTTTAAGAACCGCGGTTCTTCAGGGTTATTCATAATTCTCTCCAGGGTTTCGAAGTCTATAGAAATAAAACTAAATATGACGAATACAGCTAAAAAAAAAAACCTTTCGAAAGAATATAGTGTGATGTACCCGTTTTCCTTTCCCTAATTGCTGGGAAAAAGTGGCCTAAATGGGTTGGTCAAGAATGCAGACCCCTGTTACTACGACCATTACTTAGAGTCCGAGGCCTGAGTGGATTTCCGTTTCCCACGCATCTCGGACGACAGCGTGTCTGGAGAGGCGAGACCCACATTATGCACCGGAAGAGATCCCACGCTTTGAGGAGCCGACGGACAAGGATGAAAGGAGAGTCCAAAATGGGACGAAGAGAAACCAAGGCTTTAAAAAGCACGGCGCGAGAATTTGCGGTGAGAACCATTAGAGGCCTCAGACTAGCGAAGTGGAGAGCAAACTGAGTTTGCACCCACGATTGAAGTCAGAAAGCGAAAGCCAAAAGGACTGTGGTCCCTATTGCAGATAAAAAGTGTCAGGTTAAACTTCATGAGATTCTCATGATAATGAATATGCTTTAGATGAGCAGGACTTTTCTCTGAAAGAGACTTTTAAACTGTGCTCCCGATTGCGGAACAATTGTAAAAGCGTTCAAGTATATCTCACTTTAATAAATGTATTTTGATTAGCTGATTCGAGTCTTTACAACAGATACAATTCAAGTTTTATTTATATATTGTACAGGTGTGTTCTTTGGGTGAAACCTTGGAGACACGGCATACATTAATGCGATTATCTTGTTACTCTGCCATGGTACTTAACATGGTTCTCTTAACGCTATTAATAGCAATTGTTATCTTTTCATACAGTTCTTTAAAGTTCAGCAAAGGAGGTACGGAGACTTGTTCTTATGTAAAAGAATTAAGTTTTCAGATAACATCGAGAGAATAGCACATGTTGTCAATAATGTTGACAATACCACGTTAAATAATGTGTCAGGAACAGGGCTATCACCAATGGGGCGTAGCTACCAATGGGCTAGGCGGTGCCTTGCACCGGGGCCCTCAACTCAGGGGGACCCTCGGACCCTGACCATCAAGCAAGCGGAAAACTTGCAATAATTTCTCCCACATTTAAGATGGAAATATTAAAGGTGCAACATAACTATAATCAGGGCAACTCAGTTGAAAGTAATTTCGAATCATAGGGAATTGCCCCTAAATTGTTTCATTTGTTTGTATAGTGTTGCGAATTTTACTTATTAAAAATTTTATATTTTTCAATTTTGTCATTTTTCTGTTACTTAAAAATAAACTTCAAGTTCAATGAAAAATCTTACCATACTTTAAAAACCTATACAGGAAGTTATTCCTTCTTGCTGGGTAATAACTGAAGTTCACACAAGAAAACTCACACTCATACAAATAAGTAGTAAGTAGCTTTGCTTCCTTATGTTCTGCAGAGCACGATAAAGGGCTGATGTTAAAGTAGAATATTTTACTTTGACATCATTATATTTAAAATATTAATATATCTTCACTTTTTTCTTGATAACACCCAACCAACATAGGGCACTCGGTTTTTTTTTTGCACCAGGGCCTTTGGATACCTAGCTACGCCATTGGCTATCACATTGATGTATCCCGTGTAATCAAAGGTTTGCATGTATCAGACCTGTAAAGTATGTAAACAAAACTTGAATTATTTCTGTTTTCTTTCAAATGTTCTTTTTTGCTGTATTCGTCTTAGTTTGTTTTTCTACAGCGCTTCAAAACCCTGGAGGGACTTATGAGTAACCCTGTATTAATTTAGATATTGTGATATTAGAAGTTGCCACTAACATATATTATAATTTTATTTCGTAAATACCAAGTTGATTTCTAATACAGGTACATATTGCGCGTTCAAACACTCATAGCTCAAATTCCAAGTGAATTAGGCCTAACCTTTTTTTTACTCGAAGTTTCTAATTTAAAAAAAAATCGTCCTTTCTTTTTGGTATAAAGCTGATACATAACGATTTTGCTTGTCAATTCATGATATACTATTTCCATTATTTATCAAGTTTTTAACACATCCACTCATTTTTATTTTTTGTTTTTGCCGATCAAGCCCATAATTATATATACGAAAAAGTATATATATATAATTAAACTGGTTCCACTCGCATTTGTGATTTTTTTTAAAACCCAATAACCGATTAAATAAGGAATGTTCTATAGCGACAATTTAACAAAGAAAGTTATCAATATCCTTGAAAATGACTGTTCGGGAAGAAAAAAAGAGTGTTGACTAAAAATCTCATTTTTCGTTCGGAGAAAGTCCAACGATTTTTTGATCGAGGCCGAACAAAATTTTTAGTCAAGGTTACTTTACACACCCCAGGCCTTCATTTATCAGTGATTGTTGCAGGGCTTGGAAACGTTTCATTTGCAACGGACATTTCAGAAAAGCTAATGGAGGTCAAAGGATACATTTTTGATTTTCCAAGAGGTTCCATCATCGGCAATTCATGATGGCATCCAAGAATGAGGTCATCTAACAATTGATGATCTTAAGATTCCGCGTCTTTTCTGAGAGTCATTTGGCGATCTTATCTGACTCTGAGATCGATTTGTACGCTTCGTAGAAAGTTTGACAAATTGTCTCGAAAATTAATTGAATCTAATAAATATTTTAAGGAGGGAATTCGAAGCAGTTATTTGGAAATGTTTTTGGACAAAAGTAGTAATAACAAAATGCTTATAATATCATAAATCTTGAAACAGTTAAAATATAGCTGCAAGTAACATTATCAATAGTATCTAAAAACTTACAATACCGTTTTCTATGGAATCATAATTTTAAATATTGCACATATTTAATGTACAATATTCTTTATAATAGTGCCTTAGCAAAATTAAACTTCTATCTTTCTTTAAGACTTTGAGAAAAATCATTGAATCTTATCATTACATATTATGGTTTATATATATATATGATCTATTTAATGTGACTAATAATAGACATAGGCAGATGTTTCCTATAAATAAATGTATGAATTTTAAAACCGAAATACTTACTCTCAAATATATTAAAACACATGATATTTTGACTATTTACACAATTATTATTGCTATAATTCTCAAAGAGTTCCAGAAAATAGTCCTAATGTTCCTTTTATAGTTGAAAAGTGCAATTGAAAAATGACCATGTACAGTACTATGTTTATAAACAGTTTAAATATAGCAAAAATTTAGAAACAAAATTAAAAAAATTCCTTACTTAAATATCTTATCATTTATGTGTGAATAAAATAGTCTAAAGACCATAACGTATGACGCCCAGCCAGTATGGTGGATATGACCCTCGGATTGTAACCGAGTGGACTTGGGTTCGAATCCCGACTAAGGCATGGATGTATCTTCGGAAAATGAAGTCGGACTTTCACCTGCATTGAATTCTCGTCTCGAATGGAAAGCAGTGCACCCCTTCTGTTCTATGCTGGGATCATCGTTTGTAATAAAAAGTATATATTCTTCTGTATTTGTATTGTATGTTTCTGTTCCTCCATCTCCCGTCTTTCATATGTATCCCAGGATAAAACACACGACAACAACAACCATAGCGTATAGATTCTGTTTCAATTTTTGTTCCAAGTCATGGAGTTTAAGAATGGTACAAAAATTGTGGTGTCAAAAGTTTAAACACAAAATTATTGTTATACAATTATAAGAATGATGCCAGCAATTGATTTCTGGATTCAGAAGGAGTCAGTGAGTTGTTGTTTTTGCTCCAATTCCAAATGGCAAAGTCTACGGAATTCTCTCAGAATGTAATGAGCTATTATCTTTCGCGATGTTCAGAAGCTTGGCTGCAATTGGAATCGTTCTCTATTTCAAATCAAAATGACATTTAGAGGACAATCATACATGGTGATGATTTATGTTATGGTGATGTATTATATTCAGTAACGGCCGTTATGAATTTGCATATTATTGATATGACCTACGAAAAGAACCAAGAAATATGTTTAATACACAAAATGGATATATATATATATATTATATATATATATATATATATATATATATATATATATATATATATATATATAATTGAGTAATGTAGGAGTTGGATTCTTAACTTGAACTTTCGAATTTAGAGACTTTTTTCCTTCTATAGGACCATTTTAAAGATGGGTGCATCATCTTTGATGTTTGATGGTTCAGTTACGTTATGCACTTAGTTGTTTTAGAAGTTTAACATTTTTATGTTGTAATATCTTTCAGAATACAATGGTGAATAGCTTAATTTTTTTTGGTATCAACTTTTAAAAATTTTAAATTTTTGAGAATTTGGATATTTCTAGATTAGTTTACCAAGTTGCAATAGGGGGAAAAGTTGGCACCATCAAACTAGTCTAACCCCACTTATCAGTCCTAAGTCCGAGGTTGCACTTGGATATTTTATAAATTTTTATTTTATCAATTTTTAGTTTTGTTTGAAAACGTTGGAATTTTATTATTTTTTATATTCGCCATTGATATTTTGAAATGATATTTTGTATTCTAGGATTAACTTAATTTCAAATTTTTGCTTAAGTACAGAGTTGTGATCGATTTATATTTATTTAAATATATATATAGTATCTTTTTACTTAAGAGACTTGAAAGTAATCTTTACTTGAAATTCACCATGGAGGATAATTTGTTTAAAATCCAGCCCGTAACAATTCAGAGCCTGGATTTAATGATTGAAAACCAAATTGTGGTATAGATTTTTTCTGGTTTTCACATAGCATGTCGTTTTTTAAGAGAGTGGTACCAGTTCTGATATACAAGTCTCTTGATCATGTTTCATAATTACGAGGCTCATTGTGTGGGTGTGAATAACCCATAATAATAGTTACAATACTTCAAGATGGGACTCTAATAAACAATAAAGCAACGTTTTTAAAGCCATCATAATATTACACAAACGTGGCACAATTAAACTTACGGGCCTTAGATGCAGGGAATATTGTCTGAAAGTAAAACAAAACGTTGGAAAACGAAATGATTAATATTTTTTTCATAATGATCAGACACCCGGGCACCTCGTCAAATTTTGCTACATACCGCGAATGAAATATCGACAACTGTAACCATTTTCCATTGTTCTTATGCAGTTTTCAATAGAATTAGGAAAAGTAGTAATAATTAACGATAAGTAGCTGGCATCTGTGCACATTTTGTGTGTTGTCGCCAAAAATATTCTCTTGGCGAAATTTGCGTCCAGTTAACTAAATAGTACCATTAATCTATTTTAATACTTATAGGGAAAAAATGCACATAAAAAAAAGTACCATTGTAAAAAAAATAACGAAGAATATTTGTTGTTAGTGCTTTTATAAGATTTTTTTCTACAAATTATAAAAATAAGGTAACGTGTTTCTTTACATTATAAATCTTGTTAAAAAAACACGGAAGTTTAATTTGATGAATTATGAAAAAGTTCAAGTAAAATGTATTTTTTTATTGCTGTAATGTAAATATTTCAGAAATATGCTTTTTATGGGAAAAATAATTTATTAACTTACGCTTTTTTTTTATCATTGGTATTTTAAAACTGTTCGAATATAGTTTTTAATACCAAATGCGATTGTTATCTTGCCAGTTAAAAACAGGTTCTACCTTACCTTTCTCTCTGCTATGCATTTTTGTGTAACTCCGGCACATCATGTTTTCTGGTTATAACTCTAAAAAGAATTAAAATCTGATGACTGATTGTATTCCTTTTTAAATGAAGCAGAAAGAATTCCATTGTAGCAAAAATATTTTTTTAAAAAAATGGTAAGACGAAAAGAAGATCCATTAAAAGCCACATTCCAAAAGTAACCAAATTACGTGGAAATAACTACATTAATGAAATAAAAAAAATGAAAGTTACCATTAATTGAATGAAAAATAAAATAAGAAGACTTAAGCCTTTTAATGGCCCAACACGGTTTCCCTTTTTGATGCAGACTAAAAGAGTTCGCTGTGAAAATGAAAAGAAAAAAAGTTTTTCTAGGATGTCAAAGATAATAAAGTAGTGATTCATGTAAAGGTAAAGTGAATATAACATACCTGCCATTCTTCGACAATCTAAAAAAAAAAAAACGTGAAATTTTTCCATCATTAGGGACTGCAAAATATTTTACTTTCAAAAACATTGCAAAAATAAGAACTAATCGTATTTGGGTATACGTCACGGTTATTTCTTTAATGCATAAAAATAATGTATCGTAAAAAAAGCATCAAACGTCTCTGGTAAAATGGAAAATGCAGTCGACTCTCGATAATTCGAAGTTGAAGGGACCAATGAAAGACTTCGAACTATCAAGAGATTTGGAAAGAACTCCTAAAATACACGAAGAGAAATTTTTTCTAACACATTTAAATTTGAAACTATGCAATAAAGCAACACAATTACACATATGTATAAAATTATTTTAAAGTATTTTTAAAAAGTACATATATACAGTGTAGATATTATACAGAAGTTAAAAGTCCTGTATTAAAAGAATACATTTATGTATTAAAAACAACTATTAAAAAAATACATACTGTACATAATAAATTTTTTTGACGAAAAAATCTGTTATCTTTTTTTTGTTTTATGGCATTCTATCTAACTTTGATAATAGATTTTTCTAGAACAAATGAAGCTTGAAAAATGTTTGCATCAACTTGATTTTCAAGGAAAAAGTTGCGTAGTTTGTTAAGTGACACTTTAGCTTCTGTCAGAGTTGTCGGAGTCAACTCCGATGGTCATCAAAGGGACTACGTTACATGGAAGATAAGCAGAAACAATACAACATAAAATATGTTAGGTCCAACCTGTGTGCTACAGGACTCTACATGATAGTGAGTTTTGAACTGTCGAGAGTTTTATAAGATAACTTCCAATTATCGCGTGTTGTAGTCCAGCCAGCCACAGATTTTACTTCGAAATTTGAGTGTACCAAAACATATTGTTTTAGTTCGAAATATTAAGAGTTTTTCTATGGACTGAGCATATACTTTCGAATTAGTGAGTGGTTCGTATTATCGAAGGTTTGAATTATTGAGAGTCGACTTTCAGGCTTCCTCCGAGTTCAAATTCTTATCAACTTACAAGATTTAAAACGAAAATATTTGCTACAATTCGTCGATGGTATTGTGAAAATTTTCTCCTCTATATTTAAAGGTGTTAATATCAAAAGAAACGGAGAAAAAGTTTGAGCTACAAAAATTCATACAACTTCAACATTATCCTACCTTTCTTTTGTTGTAAAATTCTCAATTAAAAACATCTGAGTCGGAAGCTTTTCCCTAAGAAATAAATAAAACTTTAAACACATCTAAAATCTATAAAACTTCCGATTTTGAATTAGACACAGAAAAATAAATTTAAAAATATAACTTTGAAACATTGATATTTCTATATATAAGTTAATACAGTTGCTTCATATTTAATTACTGAGTTATGAAACTTTGACTTAACTAATTTTAAAGCAATAACAAACACGCACGCGCGAATAAATCGAACCTTTTAGTGTTTATTTTTGTCGCATTCCATACCCAAATAACTATAAATAAATACTAACAATGCAATCACAAAAATTATTTCTTTTTAAAAATTTATTTATATAATCTTTATTTAATATCAAATGTTTACATGTCCAACACAGGATAAAATATTTAGTATAATGGAAATAGTTCCAAAAATAAACTTCTAAAGAAACAAACGGCACTTAGAACTGTAAAATGTTTCTTCACGAGTAATTCACCTCGAAAGAAACAGCTAAAAGTTCTGAATGCTACCAACAAAAGCATTAGCTGCATGTGACCTGCGTTTATTCCCCCTTTTGTTCTCTTATCCAACTAAAAGCGAAAAGTTTCAGCTGCAGAACTGTTTTTGGAATATCTTTTCTGCTTCTGCTGCCACCGGAAATTGAAAATGTTTACTCCTCATGGGTAAGAAGCGAACTCTTAGAGTTTAAAAAAAAGGAAAAGATTTCTGTTAAAGGCGATGAGTTTCCTGGAACTTTTGAAACCTGTGTGAAATGGTGTAAATCTCATCCGTTTGACACCATGTCTTTCAGTGTCAGGTTTACAACTTCCGCTCGATGAAACGAAACAAGAGTTCGAAAATAAAATAAAAGAATTTTTAAATAAGGAAAACTTTTGATTGGCTATCATTGTTTTTAATGGAGTCGAAGAAGAAAATACTTTGACATTTCAAAGCCAACTGTTTAAGAAGATGAATGAATACATCTAAGCTCAATCGATTTAAAAGGGTTTTAAGTTTTTTTTTTCATAAAGACACTTGGAGTTTAATAACATGATTTTCTTTGCAATTAGCTTTCTAAGAAATGATTCGTTTTTATCAGTAAATAGAGAGTAAATGAACTCGTTTCATCAGTTTTCAGAATCAAAAAATTATAAATTAAAGTAATTTTTTTTTAGGATTCCCAAAAAAATATTTCTTTTTTTTTCCAAATGCATTCGAAAACTGAATTTTGTACTTTTGTTTTCATGGAAATAATATTCATTTGTATTTTCAACATTACTTTCTAAACTTCTGTTAGTATTAATAAATACCAGCAGATACTGTTTGATTGCTCTAAACATAAATATACTAGTAATACCATTTTGAAGCCCAGTGTTTGAGTGGTAGTGCATCGCGCTTCCACACCACAGGTCTGAGGTTCAAATCTTGGGCTGGGCAAGGTTGACTCAGCTTTTCATCCCTTCAATGGATCGATAAAGTAGTACCAAGCTTGCTTGGGAACTTAACGCTCGGGGTTTCGCGTCAGAGTTGTGATAGCGGTTGGTTCCTGCTTACATCTGAACCCTCTTGTCTACCTGTAAACCCGGCTAGAGATATAGGAGAGACAGAATAATCCCACAGACATGATTTCAATCTAATCAATTTATTAATTCCAATTATTAATCAGACACAATACAATTCTAATTAAGGTAGATAATATATAGTAGAGCGCGGAGGTGATTCTATAACACGGGAATAGTACTACAGACCCTCAACTGAATCTAAGACAGCTTAAATACGCTCAAATATAACTACGTCGCACACTAATAAACTAGCTTCTACTTAATCTAACGCACAGTACCTGAACTTTTTATGAATCGGATCCTACACGGGAAACTTGCAGGTGCTCTCTTCGGCTTGCTCAATGTCGTTGACTCCACTCTCTGTAATCTTTAACTAATAACTAATTTGCAGACTTTATGTTAACTCCTACTTGCACACTCCAACGTATCAACTTCAGCGTGCCAACTGGCAAACTCCAACGTGTCAACAACTACGTGTTAACTCCCAAAATTGCGGAAACAGAATTTATATAATATACCTCATTTATATAATTATGTTTCCTTACTCGATGAATGTTGGTTGGAATAAATATTTTTCTTAAAGAGTCATGAAGGGATTAGTAGAACCACGTATAGATCCGTCACAGACTGATCACCTGATCGGAAAATCTGCTCATGCACCTCAGGGCTCAAGATCACGTATACTGATATGGGCACAGTAGGCCTTGGCCCTGATGGGCTGTTGCGTCACTGAGTTAAATTAATATCATTTTGGCTTTTCTGATACTTGCTATCTTTATTTAAAAATATGTTTAAAAATTAAAATTATCAATTAAGTTTGGATACACTAATGTGAAATTATCAGAAATTGATATTAATGGAGAAATACATGGTTATTATCTGAAAAAACAGGAAATTAAAAAATGAAAAGTATATGTACATGTGGCTGTGGTAGCCTAGTGGTCGTGCTCACGGTCTCGTGGCCAGTGTGTCATGAGATCGAGCCTAGTACCACAGAAGTCCCTCTATGTAGAGGAGCTGATACACGTTAAATTTGTCATTGCTCGAATGAGGTGACAGCTCAAACTTAAAATTGCCCATCGTTCAGAATACAAGGTCCGTTGCCAGTAGCCCCCGTGTTACTTTTTAGCACGACGTTAATAAGCTCTCTCTCTATATATAAAATTTCAATTAAATGTTATTGGTAATTAAAAAGGCACAAGTATTTATACACCTTGGTTGAACATTTTTAAGGGACGTGTATATTTTAGAATATTTAATAATAACATTGTAGATATATATTGATAAAAGAAATGAATCTTAGCATGTGTTTAATAAAAATATAATAAATTAAATATGATATAAAAATGTGTAGATTTTGCCACATGTGTGAAAAGCACCAGAAAAAGAAAGAAAAAAGTTTTGGTCCTTGAAGCAATTTCTTACATTACAAAAAATGTCTTTTCTAGATGGACTGATAACATGAAAATTGCTCAGTTAGAAGTGTGACTTCCTACGTACGTGGCGGCAGTCACGCTTCGGGACCCCTAGAACCCTGCCCCCCCTCTCCCCACCGCGATGCAGGGTTTGCAGGAGTGTACGTTACGCCACTGCATTTAGGGTCTTTTGTGTTCCACAATTATAAAGTAAAAAATAGTGTAAAAACTTTAAATTTAAAAATTAAAATAAAGTCATTCCATTTTCGCATTCTTTTAAGTAATATGCTGAGTTATAGTCAAAAATGTGTTTTTGGAACATTTTGGGCAAAAACTGACCTCTCTCTTTAAGAGTTAAAAAAAGCAAACAAAAGCAGGGGCATAAAAATAGTGTTTTCCATTTTGGGCGATTTTTAAGAATGCCTTTTTGTATTGGAAGAATTTGAGTTATGAATTTTTCTAGAATAATAATTATTTTTCAACGAAAAAGAGCCTTAGTTTTGAATCACAAAAGAAATTAATGGTATACTTCTTGATATCTATCTATCTGGTATTAAAACTATTACAAGACATCAAGGAATCAATTAAATGAAAAAAAGTAAGTAGTTAAAATGCGTTTCAGTATTATACGAGTATTATTACGTAATCATAACAGTAGTTTAATATTAGTTTTGGCAGACCTGCTGTGAATTTTTATCAAAGATCTCCAGCTGCGTTCCAGTTAAACTTAAAAGATTGTTTTACAAATTTGTGGTTTGGGGATTGGCCAAAGTCCTAATTTTTTCTGTGAGAGTAGATCTTTTTCTCGGAAGCAAGAATAAGATCAGTAAACTTTTACAGAGGGAATTTTCAATACTGACCATAGAGACAAATTAAACTGCTTCATTAATGACAAAATAAATAATGAATAATAACGGGAATTATACTTCGATTGTTCTGTTACATTGAGTCGTTGCAAAACACTTTACAGGAGTTTAAACTACATAGCATAATACCATATATTGCATGTGATTTAATAAAATAAAATTTATATATGTAGAAAAGTCTGTTGTACAAATAATTAGAATTTAATTGGAAAATTTGTAATTGAGACTTTTTTTCCTGCATTTCTTTTTAAGTATAAATGCTTTGGAATTACACCATTAAAAATATCTCCAGTTTAGTATTTCAATTAAGGTTTTTTTTATATGTATACGACTATTTTATAATATTTTATTCGAAAGTTATACTATTTTGAAACTAATTTCAGTAATTTGAATAAATGGAAAAAGTTTGTTAAAATTCAGTAGGGAAGAGAATAATTTGGGATTTTTTAAAAAATTAACTCAACTACATTAATTTGAATTAAACAAACATTGGCACCAATGTCAATCAAAGAAAAATAACTTAAAAGCCTTATTTAAGGTATCCGATTCCCCTAAAATTGTGAATTTTGAAAAAAATTTATAATTTTTTTATTATGATTTTATTTTATAGACCATCTTATTAGCTTTATACAATTACCAAGTTTATGATTTTCCGTTTAATAGAACAAAACCTACAAATGTTTTAGTTACAAAAGTAGATGCCATTACTTTAAGCAAGCTATGTCATACTTTAAAACGCGTTTTATTCGAAATGTGTTTTTTTGAAAATCCTCAAACGGAACCAGCGATTGCTCAAAAAGTTTTGAAAATAATTAACTGAAATTTTTTCTGTATGTTTTGTATAGTAGTAGAAGTGTTTTAACCTTCAGATTTATCAATCACTGTTTTATTACAAAATTTACAGTCCCTTATGTGAATATAATCACTGTTATTTTAAACAATTTCATATAATAACTAAGATACTCTAGTTTTTGCAAAAATTAAAATATCTCTTATCCTAAAGGTCTTATTCTGAAGCATAGCAACACACCAGAATTGAAAAATTGAAAATTTTTTCATAAACTTTTAGTACAGAGTGGGGCCCGTTTATGTTATTTTTTTTGTCAATTTTTAACCATTTTTTTCCGTTTTAGTAATAATAATTTTTTTATCTTCTTAATTTTAGGAAATTTTTTTAAAAATGTACCAAAAAAATATAAAAACCACAAAAAAATTCTCCAAATCTTCCATTTTTTTAAAAAAAAAGTTGTCGCAGATAGTCGGATACCTTAATCCATTATTATGAAGGAAACTGTGTATGGAGATGAATATACATATCTTGATATTTAGAGTCACTTTTGAATTAGAATACAAAAAACATATTTCCTTAAAAATATTATTACAATAAAAAAAAATCTTTTAAATACAATTTTTTGGCAAAAAAAAAAAAAAAAAAAAAATGAAGAAAAATTACATATTTTCAAAATTTACCCCTTTTGTGGAAAATGTTTCTATAAGAATACAATTTTGCTTGTACATAGCTAATACTTCTTTACAGAGACTGAACAAATTTTTTTGAGATGTGAATTAGAGGATTTATTCATACAAGTGACCATTCAAACGACATCCTTTGTTTCCGGGGGGGGGGGGGGGATTTTTCTTGATTTTTTGGTGGAAAAGGGAAGAACATTTTTAGACTTTACGGGTGCAGATGAGTCATGAGTGCAACCTATCGTGTGAGTTTTGAATAGGACAGGAAATTCTGTTCTTATCTCATTCCACTCTAGAACGCAAGGGATATTTTCAGACTGCCTATCCGTGCAACTGAAGTTTAGAAAATTGTTGATTTTTCACCGCCAATTGAATAACAATTTTCTGCAGAAATTGATGATGATGTTCTTATCATAACTGTTACAGTTTCTAATGCTTTACATCTTTTTGAAACTATGAAAAAATACCCCAAGCAGCAGGATGTAAATGACGCATTATTTTTTTCTTTGCATAAAGCTGGAGAAGAATTCTTTCTAGTCAGGAGTGAAATAGATTTTCAACCATATACTAGTCATTATTTTAAATTTCCAATCAATTGGTGCGTAATAAGTCACGAATAGTATGTTTAGTCGTTAAATAAAAAGCGTGTAATTTCTGTGCCATATTCTAGAATTTCTAAAAGGTAAATGCAAAAAATTGGTATTTTGCTTAGACCCTGATATAACGAATAACTCCGATTTAACGAACACATTATTCGGTCTCGTTAAATCGGGGTCTTGCTCTATTTTAGTGCATCAGAGTAGAGATATTTCAACAAAAACAATGATTATTACTACCGGTTATTCAATTGATCGTAACTGAAAATACAATGTGAATTCTTCAAAACTCTTAGCTCAGTCTCTGAAAACAGTTCTTAGCTATAAACAGACAAAATATTATAGAAGGATTTTTCATTAAGGGATAATGTTTTGAAAATTCGTGATTCATTCTTCATTTTTTTTTAACAATAAATAACATTTAAATTATTTATTTTTTCATCTAACAATATTCTTAAGACTATTTTACATGTATATTCTAATTCATATGACACAAAATGTAGATCATAGTTAATCGAACTAAGCTGTAACTTAATCCTTTTGTAGCCAAATCTAGAATTAGTCGCCAAATCTGAAAATGGAAAATAGTTAATCCCAACAATCCTGATCAGGACAAAAAAAAACAAAAGACAAAAAAAAACATAATAATTAAATTATTGTATTGTACAAGTGAGCGAAATTTCGGATTAATCTGACCTTTTTAAAGTGGGTAAAAATGGAGTTCAAAGATTCTGTTAAATGCAAGTGAAGCTTATAAAAAGGTGTTTAAATAAAACAAGGAGTAATGCAATTTTTTATCAAAAAAAAAAAAAATTATTCTTGTTCAATTTGGAGAAGAGCGGTAATGATAATTTACGATAACTAAAATATGACACATATACTTGTGTTTTCAAAGTATTTAAAAACCGTTGAAAAATAGCGTCAATAACAGTGCCACTATTAGTTGTCGAAACATTTCGATTTGTGTTCATTTCGAGCTTGAGTTCATCATTCAAAAAAGCTATGAGTGGCTCTGCTTCTAGCAAACTGAAGTTAACTTTGAAATCACCACTCAAAATCATGGGAAGCAAGTGATAGTTTTTTTTTTAAAAAAAAAAAAAAAAAGCAGAACCACCTTCGGTATATGGTAAAAGTAAAAAATGCAGGAAATATTTAATTTTTTGAACCGTTTGATTCGGAGAAACGTATACGACCACCGAAATCCCTGTTTGTCCATTTTCAAATAAGCATATTACCGCACATATGTCCCCAATATCTTGACTAACAATACCCAGTCCACTTGTTTGACGATAAGTAATATCCATACGTTGAGCCACAACATGTGAGTTGTTATGTTTACGATAGATCACAACACCAGCTGCTCTGTGGCCCGGTTGCTTAAATTGTACGCAGCAATCGAAGTCAGGTATCGAAACACGTTCGTCATTGTCTAACCACGTCTCTGCCTAGAGGACTTAGCTTCTTCTCTGATCCTAAAGTGAGAAAACAAAGATCCCACGGCCTAGACCGCAGGGGATGGGGCGGAGCCCCTCCCGAATGAACGAGAAAAAACAGAACTTCACTGAATAGCGCGCTCTTCCCCAACTTCCTGTTACGCATTTCCGTCCCTTTTCACGAAATCACTCCCACAAATCTCCAGCAATCGAGAGGAATGATGTTACTCATCAAAAACCTGCTCATTTATACGCATTTGAAAAATCACAGTCCCGAAAGTAGTCAGTCACCGTAAATATCCCATGTGAAATATAAGATTTTTTTATTACAAAACGCCGTTTCTTAAAAAAGTATTTTTTGTTTTTCAAATGGGAAAAAAGAAAAAAAATGTGAGAGGGAAAAAAGGACAAATTTAGTGGCTTTTTGTACAAACTTTTTTTGACAATAATCATGGTTACGTTAATGTAACGAACTTACTCTGCTTTGTTTGGTTATGAGTAAGTTTCCCAAAAATAAGTAAAAATCGGCCATTAACAACAGTTTCAAAATTATTCATGGAATGCATATTTTCTACAATATAAAGTAAGTTTTATTTTAAAACTTGAAATGTTTTCCTATAATTATTTAGTAATAAATTCGTTTCTCTTGATATTCAAAACTGTTACACGTACATACATACACTCAAGAGCCAAAACATTATGACCACCTGTCAATAACGAGTTGGCCCACCTTTGGCACGCAACACAGCTTCAACCCGCCTTGGCATGGATGCCACAAGTCCTTGGACACAAGGCAGGAGACAGATTGTACCAGATGTTTAAACAACTGTCACGCAAATCCGAGATACTACGAATTGGTGGTCTTTGAACTCTAAGCTGCCGTCCCATGACTTCCCAAATGTGTTCTATCGGATTGAGATCCGGTGAGTTAGGCGGCCAGGACATTAACTGGAATTTAGCATCATGTTCCTGGAACCACTCCAACACAATTTTAGCCTTATGACACGAGGCGTTGCCTGTTGGAACATTCCATTTCCAGCTGGAAAAACAGAGGCCATGTAAGGATGCAACTGGTCCGCAATGATGTTCAGATAACCTGTAGCATTCATGGTCTGCTCTACCACAACCACGGATCCCACAGACGCCCAAGAGAACGTCCCCCAAAGCACACTACCGCCACCGCTGGCCTGTGTATGATCTACTGTACATTGAGGGAGCAACTGTTCGCCTGGAAGACGGGTATCCTGACACGGTGATCGGCGTGATGAATGACAAACCGTGATTCATCTGACCAGGCAACTCTCTCCCACTGATCCATGGACCATTTATACGATGTTTCAGGTCTCAGCGCAGGCGCAGTTGGCGCTGACTCTTGGTCAGCAAAGACGCACGAGTGGGACGTTTGCTGCGTAGCCCCATATTCAATAGTGTCCGCTGAACAGTGTGCTCCGATACTATTCTACTTGGCCCTGCATTGTATTGGGCTGTCAGCTGAGCCACTGTCTGGATCCGGTTTTGCTTCACCATGCGAGACAGTCTCCGACGATATTTTTCTTTGATAGCGTGTGGACGTCCAACACCATGTCGTCTACTGCTGGTTTCACCGTCATTCATCCACTTTGTATAAGTACTTACAACTGTAGATCGCGATCAACCCACGAGTCGTGTAGTTTCGGAAATACTTGTTCTGAGCCTTCAAGCCATTACAATCTGCCCTCTATCAAAGTCGCTTAGATCCGCAGCCTTTCTCATCACACATAGA
Source organism: Trichonephila clavata (assembly GCA_019973975.1). NCBI lineage: Eukaryota > Metazoa > Arthropoda > Arachnida > Araneae > Nephilidae > Trichonephila > Trichonephila clavata. The sequence continues at coordinate 100,347 of BMAO01027539.1, read as the reverse complement.
AGTAATTGAAAGAATGAATCTTCAGACTCTCCAGCTGCAGTTAAATACTACTTCCACTTGATCACGTGCCTTTCACGTCATCCAGGCGAGTTCATTGCGAAATGTAGGGGTGGTCATAATGTTTTGGCTCTTCAGTGTATATATAGTGCTGGTTACTATTGGAAGTAGAAATACCAATTAAAAATTTTTTAATCATTGCCTTACTAAAAGATTTAAAATTTTATTTTTAAGCAGAAAAAATTAATGGTTTGAAAGTATTGTTGAAATGCATCTATATTTAAAGCCGTTATTTTTGCAATAATAGTTTAAAAATCTAGCCTTATTATATGATGGTTTAAGAAGTAAAATGTTGTTAAAATTATAAAGATAATACAAGGAAATATTTACGATCATTTCTGGTTTTTACGGCAACAACTATAACTAAAAATTTCATTTTTGACAATCAGAGAATTTAACAATTAGAAAACCTTTCAAAGACAATATCAGTCTTATATTCGATGTTAAGGGCAGTTCTTTTTGGAAATGTTATATAAAAAGCTTCTCCCCCTTCCTATTTCAAACTGAAAAAAAAATTTAAAATGCTCTCTCTTCGTCAAATGTATAAAAGCCTGAACTAAACTCGGAGCACATTTTCTGGCAAAAAAAAAAGTCTTAACTTTTATGAAAATTTGCTCCATTATAATTCATACATTTGTTTATACTATAATGTTTTTAAAATTTAAAAAAATATTCCGTAAATAATTTTCCTTTTACCATGTAAAGGAATAACTCACTTAGTATTCCAGTGTAGGAGCAAAAATGCGAAATATATTTTATACTAGAAAAAAGGGATCATCTCGGATAAAAATGGGGAATATGATAAAATATCCTTCTCTCAATAGGATAGCGAAAAAAGAATATGATATTATATTTGAATTCTTTTATACCTGAAAAAATATTCTAAATTCAGGTCCTATTCTTTAAAAATGAGTGAAAACAACCTTAAGACTTAAAAATTATTTTATTTGTATTGAATCTTAATTCTGAGAGACGGGATTTAATTTGATAACAAAAAGTAATTTATCTATTAAATTAATATACTGTTGAAAAGAAAGCCTTTTCATGAAATAATAAAGTTAATAATAAAACTCTAAATCTATTATTAAAACTAAAAATGAGGCAATAAACGTATTTTCAAGCGTATGAGGAAAATTTCAACTTTGAGTAAAAAAGGAGTTTATTCTTAAAATTAACTTATTCTGTATTGTGAGATATCTTATGAATTGCGTATAGAACAATTACTGTATCGTATAAACTGGTTAAAATAACTGCTATGCTAGGTAAGAAACAAGAAATGCTGAAGATTTTATCAAGATACACGATACCGGCTATGATTTCAAAAACAATGAAGAAGCCGGATGTGTCTGACTGAAGCGTAATGGTTGTTAACTCTATCCAAAGCAAATTATTATTCCATAAAACAATTTTTTTTATTCTACTGGATTGCAAAACGCAACAATGAAAATGAATGCTATTACTGGGAAATATTGGTTAGCTCATAAACAATATGGATCGAAATTGGATTCCAATATTAATTATCCAACAAACCAAAACAATTCGTTCAATATCATTGGATAGGTGGGTCCAACTACATTCCACCTACACCATCATTAAAAGAATTGATCACGGATCGTTACCATCCTGGTGGCTAACACAATCATCACGGTTGGGCAACCTTCAGCTTCACTAACAAGGATTCATAAAAACATCACGCAAGGGCAAATGGGTTACGACACTAAAATCATTTGCACCCCCTCAAAAAACTTCTCACACAAAAAAAGTATATATTAACTCCATAACGCCCGTATATGAGTAAATGGACTCTAACTTACGCAATGTTCCTTGTGAAATGCGGCGATTCCAAAGCGTGATAATGACAGAACCTTAGAAAGAGATTATGGGGAAAAATGCTTACACCTGACCCGGTTAGCTGCAATAAAAAACGAGTCGCATGTGCACGTATGCAGCTGTCTGCGTGTTATGAAAAAACACTTCCGCTTTTATGCTTACTTCCTAAGCCCTAGAAGAAGGCCCCAAACACCCTTACTGTGGTAACTTAGGGCCTTACATCATAGGCGTAAGTTCAAGTAACTTGAAGGGGACAGAACGTTGTCGTGTCTCTCTCTCTCTCTCTGTTCCCTCATATGAGAATATTTCATAGGACCCTATCCCGGGGGTATTGTTAATTTTTGGCGCTTCTTTTTGATGGTGTGTGTACCTGTTACACAAGTTTTAGGTGGAAGGTTATATCTTGGGGATGGGGTTATCGTGTTTTTAGTGCTCCACCCGTATTAATCCTTATACTTTCCTTTAGTGATGATGAAAGTTGATAGGGAAGTCTGGAGATTTAGAGATATATTTATGGTTGAAGATTGCTTCAGGTGTGTAATTATGGAGTTAGGAATGGATGTAAAAAAAGGCGTATGTAAGTCATTATTGATTTTGTAACAAAGGTATCATTTTTTTTAAAAGTTTCGTGTTTGGGGTCGAGAGTATATGAGGTAAAGATGCTCGGAGATGAAATTAATTTTTGGAATGTCGTAACGAATAATTAAAGTATGTTTCTCAAATTCTTCAGAGAGAATTGGGAGTATACTTTCAAATCTATGAAATTGTTTTATTTGAGGGGGAACAGCAAGCTTTACTGATGGAATGTTTTGAAGATTTACTACTTAAAAATGGATAGTTAAAAGAAAATAACAGGACAGGGAAATTATATATTTATGAATCAATTAAATTCTATTTCTTTCTTTAATGCGTGAATATCATTTCCATTTCATTTATCATTATTCTCTCATATTAAATATATCTTGGTATAACTGTTTATTATATGCAGTGAATATTCTTACTATTTTTATTATCTGTCATGTAACTTATTATGAAGACAGTTATTAAAGACAGGAATAGCTCCATTAACGCAAGGGTTGATTTTTAAAATAAATTTAAATTCAATGTTTCACAGGTACGTTTATTATGTATTTTCCTTGAACTAAATCTATTCCTTTTCATCAATAGGATTTTTCTAAGAAATATTGGTTGATTATATATAGCTTAAAATTATACAGGAATATTTTTTGTTCTATCTAATGATGCAAACTATCATGTGTAATTTAAAACATTAAAAAGGAATCTAAAAATGCTTCATCTTATAATAATGAAATGAGTAGAAAGAAAGATGTACCAATTTACCATTGTAAAAAACGTCTACGTATACTCAATGTTTCTTTTTAGAAAATAAATATTTTAGAATATATTTTTTCTTACAAGCAAATTTGAACTTCCATCCATTATTTTCAATTGATTTTCGCTCTCAGCATCATAAACAGAAGGGGAGATGGTTGGCTAGCTTGAAAACTGGTTAAACCCCACTTCTATATAAAATTAAAAGCTTATTTATAATATTGTATCATCCATCTGTTTAAGAGTTTCCAATATCTATGATTCTTTTATCTTTAGTGTTCAAGTTATTTCTGTTTCTCTAGTAAAGATTATTAAGAACTATATGTATATACAATCGGACTTCAATTTTACGAACCTCTATTTTACGATCTTTTTTCTGGAACCAAGAACAGAAAAATATTAAAAAATGAATCCCTATTTAACGAATTTTTCGCAAAAAGAACATTTGTTCTGGATTTAGTGGCTTCTTTAAATAGAGGTTCGACTGTATATAATCTATTTTTTCCAAACATTGAACAGTCTTTAATATTGCGATTAAAATATTTCTTCTGTGCTAACTATAAATACAATATTTCTGTTAATGATGTTCTAGTAAAACTTGTTCTAATAAAACTAAAGAAGAGAACGTGTTCTTTTCTTTAAAACGTGTTCTAATAAAACACTTCTATATTAGACGTGTAAGAAACGTCTTTCCTCAATAAATTCTGAATAAAATAACAGTTCCTTAAAAATGTTTAGCTTTCTTGCAATTGCATCCTTTTTCAGAGTTCTTGAATCATTTGAAAAATGCCTCATTTTACACTAATGAAGCAAAGGATTTACTATTCATTAACTAATAACATAGTTTTAACGAATCCATTATCAATATTTAAGGGACAAACCAACGAGTATAACTTCAGTTTTAACCATTAAATAACTCGCAGCACTCATATACTTTGTTCCTTTAACATTAATCTGCTAACATAAATGACAATTTAAAGAGTTTCATTAAATTATACGTAGTGTCTTAAAGCTATTTCTTACTCTGAAAAGATTCGAAATAAATGTAACAAATGAACAATATAATTAAAATCCAGTACATTAATTACCTTTAAGTTCCTAAAAATAGCTCCTAAATCCGGACATTAATTAGAAATTTAATAAAAGAACTATGCAAATCCCCCTTTATGAGCCCCCAGGGAGCAAAAATTCAGTGGCCATTGATTAAAAGCTACGTAAAATTCCTATTCCAAAATAATTATTTCCGGACACGTCTGCAATTGTTGATAATGTGTTCCTTTATCATTACCTGACCCTTAAAAATTTAAATGTGGTAATTCCTCAGCATTATCCCACAAGTGAAAAGAAACTTGCCCAAGATAAAGCCCGTTGAAACTCTATTAAGCTGTATCAAGCTCCAAAAAGCAAGGGATGAGTTTTAATTACACAGCCTTGGCAAGAAGTTCTACGTCAAGAACAGCTCGATTTCCAGCCGGAAGTCATTACGTTAAAGGATTTGAAGCCGGGTCTGCGTTACCGTAATGTCATTAGAAAAGCAATTAATGTCCTGCCGGAATGTGTTTCTTGCTTTAATAAAAGAGCCAAGATAAACGGGTGCCTACACTAAGGCTGATAAATTTTGCCGGGAACGTGTAAATGACTGATAGCAACTTATTTACATAGGGAAACCTCTGTGAGGGATTTTAATTGCGTTTTTTAGTGAAGTCGTTTTATAGTGTGTTGAAGTGAAGATGTCTTAAACAAGGTTTCTATTTACTTTGCTGTGTTTTAAAGATCTTGTTGCAACATTTTTTGGGTCTGGGCTAATTTTGGTTTCATCGATGCTTGTGTGATTGAGTTTAAAATTTCAAGATTGGTTATTTTTAACTATATTTTAGTAGTCCTTTTGAATAACTTGTTGAAGGAAAATATTTTAAATGAGGAAAGAAATATTTATGTGATGGAAACCTGAGACTGAATCAGTCACACGGGTCAACAGATAGAAAATTTGAATGAAGAAAATATTAGAATCGATTAAGAAAAATTTAATTTTTTCTATTTTTGAAAAACTTTTTTTGAGTTTCAACTTGTAATGGTTGAATATGATGATTGATATTATTCTAAAGTAAATTTTTTCCCAATCGGGCTGCGGATTCATATTTACCATTGCAGACTAATACATTCCCCGGGAGATGGTATCAATTTTTATTGCGGCACTATATAGGTGGAATACCAATCGCCTCAATACAATTCTGACACTCAGTTTGCTCCCCAGAGGGAAACACCTGAGCTCTAACGATGCGAAATGGTACTAGAAATTTAATTTTGCCGAGATCACTCAAACTAAACATGCATTCTATGGATATATAACATGCAGCACAATCTTACGACATGGACGCTTTCGATCTTATACATCATGAAAATCTATCGATTTAGACCGGGGTTGAACCCGCAATCTTAGGCGTACAAGGCCAATGACTACACACGCCACCTTTCTGCAATAATTTTCATTTTTATCTTGTATGCTTTTAGAATATTTTATATAGCTACACCATGCTCGTGTGAGTTTGTAAGTGCTTATTAACATCGTACGTGGAAGAAACATTAGAGATTTTGGCTCTACGAGCCTCGCACAAATTTGATCCATGGTCAAGTGATGAGGACGACTCCTGAGCTGGCAGTTTACTCTCCATGCCAACAGGACTTTGAGCCTCGACAGATTTCAGGTGTATCAGCTTCTCTACAAGGCGGGTCTTCGGTGACACCAAAGCTCGAACTCATGACACCCTATTCACGAGTTCGTGATCATAACCATCAGGCCATCACGGCCTAAAACTTTTGATCTGAGATGACCAAAGCTTTATTCTCTAAAAAATATTCAATTAATCCGTGTATCCAAAGTTATGTACCGCGAAATTAATATTGAGTAATTAAATTTTTTCTGGTTTTCTTGAAAAAGTTCTTTTGAGTTACAAATTGTTAAGGGTGAATTTAAAGATTTATCTTACTCTTCTATTTTCTTTTTTACGTTTAAAATACATATATTACTTATGTCATGTTTAAAGACGTCTCAAAGCATGGGCCAAATGGGCCCGGACCCAGAGCTTCGCCCACAATGGGGGCCTCGCCTTGTTCTCGACTCAGTCTAAAAAGATCATGATTCGAATAATTTCAACGATCAAATGTTATCTCCGGTTGTATTCTCCAAAAAACTGGGAATTTCGGACGATATGCCAACTGGCTACATGAGATGACCGTCGTGTCTGACCGTGTGTAGGCCTATCACCATACACCGTCAATACTCATTCACTCAGAAGACGACAGTTAATCGAGCCGGTTTGCGCGATTGTAAGTCATGCACATTTATTTGTTTCAGGTTATTGTTTGTACGAGTATTTGACAACGTATGCTATGAACTGTGTACTTTTAAGGGTCATAGTTAGGGCCTATATTTGTGTAAGGGCACAGGGTCTAAAGAAGTATTGATCATATTCTGAAATTGGCAAAGTCGCTGTTGAACTCTATGATAATAGAAAAATTGTGAAAACAATGCATTTGATACATTCAAGGAAATTCTATGATGAGATAATTAAAAGTAAGTAGTGTTCTGCTCTCGAACTTGACTTGATAAACTGGCAAACAAAATATAAAAGTACAAATTTTTTACCTCTTGACGCTTACGACAAATTGAAGAGACATCGGCAGACTGGGAGTCTTCTGATAAAATCATACATAGAAAAAGTAAGATTTAAAACCCTTGTTTATAAAAGTTATTCATAGAATCACGTTAAAATTTATTTTTAAGCTCTTAAATTCGAAAGTTGTAAAAAAACTTATTTATAGTGACAAAATACGTTCAGAATCGTAATTTTGAGAGAAAAAAGCATATATAAAAGGATTTTTTTTTGGTTTTTAGAGTCAGTTGAATAAGAACATGCATATAAAATTGTTTTTCAGAGTATTATTATAAGAAAAAATTATTTAAATGTAATTGTTGGACAACAATGAAGAAATAATGAAGTATTTTCAAAACATTCTTCCTTTATAAAAAATGTTTCGATAATAATAATATTTTGGCTATATATATAGCTAAGACTTCTATACCGAGGTTGAACTAAATTTTTTGAAAAATTCACATTATTTTCAGAGTTATGATCAACTGAAATAATATAACGGGTGGTTTTTGTGGAAATTTCTCTCTCTCTAAATTCAGTGGCATAATAGCCCAAAAATGACCAAGGCCTTAATGAGTGTGTCCATCTCACTTTACATGACCTTGGTCAATGAGGTGATGTTCTGGTCAGATGGTTATTCTGACGGGGGTGAACCCCCCAGTGATTAGTTCCCAAGCAAGATTGTTTCTCATTTATCGACCCACTGATGGGGCGAAATGGCTGAGTCGACCTTGCCCAGCCCAGGGTTTGAACCCCGGACCTGTGGCGTGGAGCGTGAAACGCTACCACTTAGCAATTGGGCTTCAAAAAATCTGAATTATAAATTACATATTTGAAAAATTGCCAAATTTTCATTTTTGCAAAAAATTGCATTTAAATAACAATTTTTCTTCTAGTAATATTATTAAAAAATTGTTTATGTATATTCTAATTCAGCTGACACTAAATATCTAAAAATTATTCATTTATGCTTTTTTACAAAATCACGGTTCCGAACATAGTCCCCTTCAACATGTATAAAATAGTATTATCTATTGCTAGGGAAAAAAACAATATAAAAAGCAGAAAATTTCTACACGCCAAAATGTTTTTTGTAAGCGTAATGAAAGATACACATACCCCTTTACCACATTGAAATAAGCATATGTCAAAAAGGGGGCTGTTATGTTCTTTTTCCCTTTTCTTTCAGTGTCATTAATCCCTACCATAAATTGGGGATGTTCTAAGACTCAAGAAACATAACTGTCTTTTAGGAGCCCTCAGAATCTCCAAGACATAAATCCTCCCTTTCGAAAAACAAATATGAGGCCTTCCATCTAAAAATTTGTCACCCGTAATGCAATACCTATCTACCCGCCCCCCTATTTCTAATCACTAAATTACCATCTCTTTTCGAAATGGAACGAGCGGCACAATTTTCACGCATCGGAAAATTTTCCCTTCTGGAACAACTACCCTTATTTGAATAACAGGCCCTGCCACCTATTACGTGAGGGATTTAGCATACTTATTGAATTTCCTTTCTTCCCTCGTGTGCTACCAGGGACTGGGAAGCAGGTGCTAAAAAAAGTCGAGCCGAGATTTCACCGGAATGTTCATTAATATTTATGAGTTCCACCATTTCTGGCACAAAATGGAGATGGAAGTATAGCCCCGATGGGACTTAAACGCGCATAGATCGCTCGCTTATGAAAGTTACCATACTGGCATGGCATGTCTAAGAGGGTGTACTGCACCATCCTTTATGGAAGAATATTTGGGAGCAGCTTTTAAAGTGTTCTTCTACGGTCTCGCCGCGATGCTGCTTCTTTCATCAACTGTGTATTTCTTGAGCAAAATGAAGATGATTGAAATGTGTCAAGTTTGCAATGTCGTCTGGTTTTCATGAAAGTGTTTGTATAGAGAAGATGAATGAGGGTTTTACTTGGCTTAGCGGACACCGTAAGGGGGAGTAGTCTGGCATCAAATATTCATTTGTGGATACATCTTCGTAGAATGTTTCTAAAATTTAAGAATATTAGAATTCAAAGACGAAATTGAGCTTAAGAGCTAAATGTTATAAATAAAATGGATATGAACTTTTTTCGCCAATTTAGGTCTTGTTTTTAAAATTTTGATTTTGTTAAAGATTTCCCGTAACCTGGATACTTGCTTTCTATTGCATTAAATACATATATAACGCACAGTTATAAATATCATCATGTCGGAGAACTTATTTATATTATAAAAAACATTGATATTCATATAATATAGCTTATACTTAAGTACATAAATTAATAAGAATAATATAAAAGAGAGAAACAGCAATAGCAGAAAAATAATTTTTCGATATGTGATAATGCTGCCAGACCAGTATTTACTATTTTCTTTCTTTTTGAATTCTGTGCATTCCGGTGTTTTTTTTTTGGGAACGCCTTTTACAACTTTTAGTAGCCGCGACAGCCGAGCGGTCATAGTCGCGGGGTCGTGGCCGACGATGTCCAGTCGAAGGTTCGAAACCTAGTGCCACTGTAGACTCGCCGGGGCTGCAAAATCTGTCAAGTCTTAAAGTCCTCCCGTGGAAGTGGGGAAGCTTAGAGAAGGGATGCCAGGGTCACTTGACCGCGATTTAAGCCCTTGAGTTGCACACTTGCCCCAGTGTGATATAAATTCAAGTGAAATTCGCAAGTTTTAATTTCCATCTCAGACCAGGAACGTCTTAAAACAGAGGCCAACTAGGCCCGGGCCCAAGACCTCGACTGCAATGGGGCCTCGTCTCGTTCTCGACTCAATAAATTCATAATTCGAATACTTTCAAAGGTCAAATGTTGTTTCCAGTTCTAATTTCCGAAAAATAGGAAATTCGGACAATATGTCAACTAGCTACATGCGATGACCGTCGCCTACGTACAAGCCTACCACCAAACACTATCAATCAGTGTCGGTTTAAGCTCATTTGGGCTCTGGGTGCGGAAGATCTATAGGGCCTCTTAGCATTGGCAGATCCAAGCAGGGGCTCTTGGATCCGGTTAAGTCCAGGTTATCTGAGCCCTTCCGGGCCCCTGGGCACATGTCTTATGTGTCCAATGGATAAACCCATACTGCCATCACTACTCATTGAGTCAAAAGGCGGCAATCGGTCGAGCCGGTTTGTACGATTGTAAGTCATACACATTTATTTGGGAATGTATGCTATGAATGTCAACTTTAAAGGGTCATAGGTGGAGACCACATTTGTGTTGGGGTCAGGGCCTACTTTTGAGTAGGGGCCCGAGGCCTCAAGAAGTCTTAAGACGCCCCTGTCTTAGACAGTATGAGTGCTTTCTATTTTTAACCTTTTGTCCCAAGGGAGTGTTTATTAACGTCGCACTCAAAAGCAACACGAATGCTATTGGCGACGACATCTGAGCTGACACGTCCTTCTCCAAATTGCCACCCCATACAAACGGGCTTTTAGTCCCAAAGTAATATTTGAAAGTTTTTGTAATTATTTCGACAGGGTGCGCGCGCACATTTGAAAATAAACAAAAATATTGACACCAACACAGCTAAAAAGTTTATCCTCATGTAATTTTTCTTATTTTGTTGAATTTGCCCCTTTTCTGTTCTTGCTGATAGACTCTTAAGTGAAATATTAGAAATTGATTCGAAATTATCTCTTATTTGTCATAAATTCATTCAAGTTTCATATTAAGACATCTACGTTCTCTAGATTATAAATATGAAATCTAGAGTGAAAAGCAAAAATTTCAATTTATTAAAATCTTCATAACGTTCAATCATAACGGATGTAACCTGTTTTCTAATAATTAAAATTCATGACTATGAATCAAAATTGTATGAGCCATCACTGTAGCCTAGAGTGTAGCTCTGTCTTAATATTTATTTGTACTCAAATGCGATAGAAATCTTCCATTTTAGATTATTTCGGGATGAAAATTCTTTGGGAAGGTTGAAGTATATCCCATCGATGGCCCCCCTGAAAATCTACAGGCCCCTTTGGCACTGGAAGATTGAAATTTAAAACCAGAAGTTAAGTCCAGTTTATCCGAGCCCCTGGGCACCCGCCCCTAGAGCCCAATGGATAAACAGGCACCGACTCCATTGTAAACTTTAGGTACATAAGAACGATAATAATAACAAATTAAGAAATTCCTCGATAAATATTTTTAATATCTTTTTTTCTGGTTGTATCATTGAAAATAATTCATTACAGGTCTCATATTACTAGTTATTAAAACCACTTATAGCCTTGAATAGCTCGGAAGCATTCATGAATCCCAGTAACCTAAAAAAGATCACTTTTATTCAATATTAACATTTGCCTATGGGAGAATCATTAAGAAGAAAGAAAATTATGTGGCCAAGATAAATATTTTGAAGTTAAAAATGATTTACAGCAGGTCAAAAACATTCATCAATGTGGTCTTTCCTACAAACATTCCTGGAGAAAGGAATGAAAAGAATTACTTGCTATGAAAAAGAATTCGACATCACCATCGGAGATAATTATTTGAATGTTCCTACATGTAGAGGCATACACAAAAGGCCTATTGACCCACACAGAGAGTTGGAGCACGTACATTGAATCACATCCCAGTCATTCACCATAAGGGAAGAGCAAACCTTAACGAGAGGAGATGATGATAATGATGAAGAAGAAAAACGACAATAAAAACAATGTAACGGAAGAAGAAAAATAAAAAAAGAAAACTGCAAGCCGCACGTGCTGCGACAATGTCTTCCCCCCAACGTAGGAATCAAAATGAAGCCAGACATCTATAAATAACTCAATTTCGGCTTCTCGAAGACAACGCTCGCCTGTGCACTAACTAGGGGATAGGGTACGCCCTCTAGGGCAACTTAATGGAAACATTTTGTTTCTCTTCACTTCACTTTAAACTTATTTTTTCCCTCATTTTTTTTTTTTATTTCGAACAATTTTTTTCTTTTAACATTTAGAATAATTTTTTGTATATGTGCAATTCTGTGTCGTATTCCTTTAATTTTTTTCTCCCTCCAAGTGTGTGTCACATCTTTCATTGGCTCACTTTCAAAAAAAGAATATACGTAGAAAAAGAAAAAAATGCTTTTTGCCGTTTGGCAGAGGCCAATTCAAGGGTCGATTTTGACTTTTTTTCAGCTGCTGTCACATCCGAATTTTCTTTGTTTTTCTTTCGCTTGCTCGTGTTCTTTTCGATGTCATGGCCGCGGGTAGATAAATATAAGTTTTGATGTTACAATTCTTTCTGGAATTTTTTCTCCTTTTTTTCTCGATCCGTAGCAAGCGACCCCACGCGCCTTTTCCTGTAAACAGGCTATGCCTGTCCTGCCAAGAAATTAGGCAGCGTTTTCTGCTGATTCACTGCTCAGGCTGGCGTGGAATGATATATATCTAGTCGAGTTCAGCGCACTAAGCGAACGAGATGGTTTTGTTGCTTGGTTTTTGTTTTACTTGTGTGCTGCTTGTGTGTGTTCACTTCACTTTCCTCTCTTGGAATCGTTCCATGAGAAATGGAAGTAAACAAATATAGTCACTTCACGTTTTTTCGTTGCCAGAGTGCAATGAAATTATTTAAACGGTGCATAAAACAAGATCATTTTGAAGATTATTCGAAAATGGGCCTATTGTAAATTGAAAACAAAATTTAAAAAAAAATAATGTAAAAGAGTTATTAAAGTCGACAAGAATTTCTCTAATGTTATCACTTAGGAATTTATTTAAACTAGGAAAAGAGAGTTAAAGGACTATTGTATGAAAAAAAACAAAGAGAAAATTTCTTTAACCTTTAAATTAGGGTTTCTTTTCGGGGAATGATGAGTGGATGAAATAATCAATGCTTGAAAGGTTTTTAGAGATAAAATCAAAGATATTACAATAAAATCAATGATATCAAAAGCATTAATTGAAATCAAAAAACAAATCATGTCTAATGTAGAATTTGAAACTTTGACTACACTTGTACCAGACTTGATGCCAGTAAAAATTCGCATCGAAAACCGTGCAGTCGAAACACGACTTAACTAACTGCCGAAGGAATATTACTTTTTTTTTGGAGAATTGAATGAATAAAATTCAGAATTTGCTAAGAATATGAAATACTCTCTAATTCAAAAAAAATTATAGGAGACGTAATGTTAGGTTATATAGTGGGATTAATGCGATTCCTAAATTTTGGGAGAAAGTACGAAGCTACTGTAGTTATTACAGATATTTCACGTTTACGAAATAAAAACTGTTTTGATAAAACCATAATGACAAGGCCTTTTTGCGAGGAAGACTAATTACTCTCCTAACCTTCGCACTCAGCAGAAAGCACGGATACTGGAAAATTAATGAGGACGAACAATTAGAAAAAAAGCGATACACTTAAAGTCAGAAGTCCTACTAAAACGCGTTCTAGGTTCGATAAGACAGTGAAGCAAGAAATGCATTTATTTAACTTTAACTCAACAATAAATCGATCAAATATCATAAAATTGTGGGGATTTGAAAAAAAAAATATTCTCCAATATCAGCTGAATCTGACAGAGCATTTTCTGCTGTTTGGGTTGTTAATAACAATGTTAAGAACTAGTTGAGAGATAAAAACATATATTGCTGTGGTTTTTTAAAGCATTCTTGAAGAATTAAAAAAAATTAACGGATTTTATTTATTTATTTCTTAGCTCAATATATAAATGAGTGTGTAAGTTTTAGAATTTATGTGTGTTCTTATTATATATTTTTTGATACAAATTAAAAATAACGTATTTTTAGATTTTTCGAAATTTTGGTGCACTTTCGGGAACATTTGTAATGTTCCAGGGAGTGAAAGAAACCGATAAATCAGAAACTTTACTATAAATATAAAAGTATAAGTAAAAGTAATTGGGAAATTAAATACAATTAAATTTAAACTAAAGTAAATTATCAAAATTTATTGGAATATTTTCCTTCTAACTCATTTAAAAAAAAATTTTGAATTTCCTTTTCATTTCAAAATTTAAAGAATTGAAGTGATATTTTAAAATATAAATGAGCAACATTTACCTTTTTCTCCATTTTGAATAGAGTTGTTGTAATATTTCTCGAATACGTTCCTCGTTTCCAAAAAGAGCTGCTAATACAACTTTCGTCTTTTTATATTTTTTCATAAATATTTGTGGACAAAAGGATATACATTAATGATAGATAGTTAAAACGGATAAATCCATTTGGAGTAATTTTTACATCCGCCTTCAATCAAAAGTCTACTATTGTGTTTTAATATTGTATTTAATATTATAGTAATAAATTAGTTTAAAAAAAGTAAATGTTTGAGCAGAAATATCATCTAGCATAGGGATGTCCAAGGCCGCAATATATATATATTTAGATTCGGACCCATTACATTTTTTGGACTGAAAATTTAAAACGGATTGACGTATTATTATTCTCTTTGTTTTTCTCATGTATACAAACATAAATAATATCATATAATAACACAATGATCAAATAATGTTTAATTCATTCAATTAGAGAGATACTTGTTTCTTAATTTCACTTAGTTTTTACAAGTCGATCTCAATGCGTGTAATTTCGCACGTTATTGATGTTGCCAGTTTTCTTCGGATAAGTTTAAGCACGATTTATAATTAATAAATTTAATTTTCTTAAAAAAAAAAAAAGATTCGTTGTAACAGAAGCGACGCGGTAAAATAGAAAGTTATAGAATTTATTTGTTAAATAAAAAACACTGAAAACAAAAGTATGACACAAAATAGTCATATTTGTAAAGTTGAAATGAATCTCTCGGGCACAAAATTATTCAAGGCAGGTCACGTGCGGTCCTCGGGCCGCGGATTGGCCACCCCCGACCTAGCAGTATATTAATGAGGTTCAAATAACATGCTCAGTAAGGTGGATCGAATTTACACCCCTCCCCCTCCCTCAGAATTTTAAAATCTCCCTATGCGAAAAACTTGTTTCCTGGTACATAGATGTGCGAAGGGGGAAATAAAATAAAAAATTAATTTTTATCTTAACTGCTGCCACAAGAGGAAGAAAGTTCAGGGGATACGATTCAACTAATAAAAATCCATCAAAAATCAAATCTAATTTTTTAGCCTAAATTATTTTTTATATACTTTTCTACAAACTCACAAAATTTGAAAGTTCTAAGTTAATTAAAAAAACACAGAGTTGTGATAACTCTTACGTTTGTTTTTATTCACATCCCAATGGCAAATCAAAACTTTAAACTGACTTATCTCGGAGAAAGATAACTATTTTGTCTTCATTTGAAATGCTAAGGCTTTTTTTCCTATTGTGCCTAATACTTGGGAATTTTTTTCACTTGTTGCTAATAGTACATGAAATAAAAGTTGATATTCATTTTTCAATCAAAGCAATACTTATTTTTTTTAAAAAAAATAATTGAATTTAGAATTTACACATTTCTTAAGGAATTTTCAATAAGCATTCATAAAAAGAAGTATTGTACAAATACCAATCAGATTTTCGTAAAACTCATACGAACTTTTGTTATTTATAGTTTGACATATTTGTAAATCAAATTTCATATATGAAAGTTAATTTTTGTAGGAGGAGTAACATTTTAAAATATCACTTCATAAGTTTCAAGTTTTTCCCTTTAAAAAATAAATGGTTAACTTTTTATGAAATTTTGAGCACAAAATATGTTTTGCATCATACATACATATAGGTGGTAACCAAAAAAACTATGAAATCATTAAATTAAAGAATTTTGTGTAAATCACACCATGCCCTTTTAATGTATTTGCACTATTTATAGTAAAAAAATGTATTTTTTTACTATAAAAATTAATTTTTGTAATGAAAAATAGAAACTTTAGTACTTTTTTAACAATTATTGCAAAGAGAGGGCAACTAAAAAATAGTTACAAGCAAAAAACGCGCGCGTGCATGCATCAAGTACATAAAACAGCTTCTTAAGTGAGTATAACGCGGAAGACGGAAAAATGGATCGGATTGACTTGACCGTGCAAGGAGAAAGAGATGTTGCAATGTACATTTTTACTATTCACAGCTGAGTACTCTCTTATCCAGAATCATCGCTATTGGTTATTTATATTGTAGACAAATAATTTTATTTTCACTCTGATTATCTCACGAAAATTAAGTCTTTTCCCATATTTTCGAAAAATCACCCCTTTTGGTGGCAAGATAAAACTTTTAAATAATTTTTTAAAATTATTTTTCTTGTAATCTCCATACCATATAAACATATTTTCCGCATAGGTAGGTTTCACTTTAAAATAATTTTTTTTCTATATATAACCGCAACCCACCCTAATGCTCAACCTATAAAATGATTTCTCAATTAAATATAAATTGAAATACAACTCAATTAATACTTTGTAGCATTTTACTAAAAAACAAGTATGCAATCTGTAACATGGTTAACACTAGATATAAATCATACAACATTTATTAACTAGAAATCCATGAACATTTTAAAAAGAATTAGATAAATATTACATTTTTTCTAGGTATAATAATGCATTATGTTAAAAAGGCAAGAAGAAGAATTGCTTCCTACCGCAAAAAATAAATAATAAACAATGCAAAAAATCTTTCAACACCTTCTTACGCCAATTCGGCGTCTTGCGTGAATAAATGTAAGAAGGTTAAGCAAGAAAAATGTGTTGGCACTTTGCCTGAATGTTAACTCTGTTACGAATAGCAAATGGTGGAATACATTTTGGAAAGCGTTGACCCTACACATCAAATCTTCTAGTCTACGCTTTTGTACCCAAACAATTTATACATAAAACGCATTTCTTAATTTTAAAAAGACTGAATCAATTTATTTGAGAACTCGAGTAAAGAAATGAACAACATATTTCATAATTATTGGTTTTAATGAAAAAACTGCTACATAAAGATAAGAAGAAAAGCTGATTAAATACCATGAGGAAAACATATATACCTGATAAATTAACTCATTATGCGTTTTTAAAAAAAAATTATTTTCAGTTTGGTAACAATTTTATAAAATATATTTCTTTTTATGCTAAAGCATAACAATTTTTTTTAAAGAAACGGAATGTCTGTTTTCAAATTATTTCTTTTTTTATCCGTGAAAAACTCAATTCCAAAGCTCGACGAGAGAGAAATGGAAGATATTTATTATTCAATAAAAACTTCCCGCACCTTTCCGATTAATGTTTCATTCTAATTTTCTCCATTCTGCTTTTCTTACGGTTATGAGTCTTTTTACTGCCGTATTTTGTAATTCTGAATTCTACATTTTTTGCGCCTAGTGAATAGTTTAATAGCAATATGCATTGTGATAAATTTTTACACTAAGGAAGGCTGATTTAGAAAATATTTACGTTTCGCTAAATGCAATTAAGGGGGATAAAAATAAGGGAAAAAAGCGAATTTTTCTTTCCTTAAATTTAAATGAAAGTGAAAGTGAAGCGATGTTTGCATTTGTATACCATTGGTTGATGGATATCTTTTGGGATTTTAGAAAGTTAAAATGTAAGAAGCATTTTCTAATTATCAGGCCACTTATTTTTTGTTTCAGTTTTGAATGTATTTCTGTATTAAATTTATGGAAAAAATAACATAAATAAACAAAAAATAATGCCATAAAAGGAACGAATCTTTTTTAAAGAGAAGCTTGGTTAAAAATTAGGTATAGAAAATTAAACAAGATTATAAGTAGCTGTAGAAAGGTAGAAGAACATTAATATAAAAGGAAAAAATTATTTAAATTGACATTTACGCTGACTGTGTAACGTATTACTAATATGTGGGTTTAAAAGTACCGTATGTATTTTCCTTTCTTGTTAAAAAAAAGTCTTAAAAACGCGTTATATAAATTAGAGGGAAGTAGAAGAAAAAGACAATCTTCGAAAATAAATTTTACCTCAAAGAAATTATATTATTAACGAGAAATGTGCATAAGAAATAAGATATGATAGGAGAAATTATTAAGCATTTTATTATCACACATATGTATGATTATTTTTTACTGTTCTTTCTATTATTTTATTATTAATTTATTATTTCTGGGTTGATATTTTACCATACATTGCATCATTTAAGCACGAGGGTATACTGAGTAACAAATTAAAGTCTGGCCATAGATTTGATGGCCATGAACTTGCGTTCAAAATAAGGACAAGGAAGAAAAGTTAAGATAGGATATTTTAAATTTTGATTTATTTGATTTATAATCAAATTAAACTGAAATCTTTATTAAAAAAGATTAAATTTTTGAAATAGAATGAAATGTTTATTGAATTTCAGTTTAAAATATATAATTACTAATTTCTTTAAAAAATTGGTCACTCTTAATCTTTGAGAGAGTTTATCAAATAGATCAGGGGTGAGCCAATAGTGGCCCGTGGGCTACATGCGGCGTACCAAGGCAGTCAGAAAATCAGATAGACTTAAAATGTTCTCTATATTTGGGTCGATATATATTTGTGAGCAAAGTTTTTCTTGCATGGAGTCAACAAGAGTAAATGTAGATGCAAGCTGGTTGGCATAAACTTGCAGACTGTGGTGAGAACTTCAACAAGCATTTGCACTCCTAATTTTAAAAAAAAAGTAGTAGAAAAGTGTGATTGGGTACATTTGTCTCAATAAACTGATTCTAAAACTAAATGGGCTTGCAACTGTAGATATGAAATTAGCACAGTAGATAAATTGGATGAAACCTCTCTTTTTTAATTTAAATTATAGTTATTGATTTTTATAGTACACTTTATACCTTTTCTGAAATGCAAAGTTGACTAATGAATGGAATCATTTTAAAAAGAGGCTTTAAAAGAGATTTAATCTTCGGTGTTCATAATGTAGTCCTAGTGCCAAAACACAATTATCCACCTCTGGTATAGATTATATATGTCCCTGGAAATATAAAACTTTTTATGAGTGGCAACGTATGTATTGATTCAAAGAAAACGGGTAGTATATTAAAATAAACTGCTGATGAATTCAGTATATGGTAATTGATATTACAGCATTTTTCTATTTAAAGCATATTTACAGTTAATCTTTCTATTTAATTAACAGCTTTAAACTGTCATAACATCATAAAGAATGAAAAATATTTAATTTTTGTAACTTTAGTGAGATTTCATCAGCATTTTTCACCTCATTTTAATAAAATTCAGGAAAAAGCATTTAAGCAACTAGAGCAGGGGTCGGCAACCTACAGCACGCATGTCATATCTGGCACTCGGTACAATTCTTCATGGCCCTTTGCACTGTTCAACAAATTTGTCAATTTTTGAGTGGATGGAAACCGATAATTTTGAAAGAGAGCTTATTAGACTAACATCTTCCGAATTATGGAAAGCAACATCTATGGAATTACGAAAAAATCTGAAAAATAACTTTACTGATATTTTTTAGATATATTAAATGTTAGATGTCGTTTCCAGAGAGATCAAATTGTTTGAAGAAAATTGCATGTACTCTGCTTTTCACTTTTGTTACTACACATATACGTGAACAAATCTTTCCTCATATGAAAAGTACTTTGAGTTCGTAAAAAAAGTTCCTCTTTTTTGGGAATGGCAAAATTTTTTTACAATCTTAAGATACTTGGGGTGACTGAGCTCCCCGCGTGATAACTTTTGTTTCAAAGTATTTTCTATGAACAAACTACATTTCCCTCCTGAGAACGACTTAGTGGCTTTGATAGCTGTGTCGTACGACCAGGAACGTCTTAAGACTTCTTGTGGCCCTGGGCCCCTACGAAAAAGTAGATCCAGGGTCCCTATACAAAATTAGGCCCTGTGTCCCGAAATAAAAGTAGGCCCTGGGCCTCTGGCGTAGATAGTCTTAAACGGGCCCTGTACCAAAACTCCTTCAGGGCTCTTTTTTGAGGCTCCTTAACATTTACATATTATACATTTCACTATATTTTGCTTACAGATGTTGGGACCCTTTTAGCTTGGATGCCTGTATCATTGATACAGAGGTAGCTACGCCCCTGACCAGGGCCCTACACAAAGGTAGACCCCACCAACTGATCCTTAAAAGTAGACAGTACATAGCATACGTTGTCAAATATTCGTACAAACAATAACTCAAAACATATTCATGCGCATGACTTACAATCGCACAAACCTGCTCGACCAACTAACGCCTTTTGATTGAATGAGTAATAATAATGTATGGTTGTACCTAGGCCTATACATGAACGACGGTCATCACATGTAGCCAGTAGACATATCGTTGGAAATTTCCAGTTTTCGGATAATTCAACTGGAAAAAAACATTTGTCCATTGATATTCGAATCATGATATTATTAAATATGAGTTGAGAACGAGACGAGGCTCCCATTGCGGCCGAGGCCCTGGGCCCCGTTGGCCCATGCCGTAAGACGTCCCTGCATACGATTCATTATGGTTTATAAATGTAAATTAACAGAATATATATAAAAAATGGGCATCTGCAAACTCTATTGGATGAAGTTGAAACTGATCAAGCAAGGGAAAAATTTGATGAAATAATGGAAATTAATTATGATAGCGAACGTAAATTTGAGAAAAGCGTAACTGAACGTAAATTGTTTCAGTCTCTCTCTCTCTCAAGGAAGATTTTCAAATACTGCCTAATGAACTCCATCAAAAAATATATGAAGCTCAATTGTACCGCAAGACATACTGCGCCCTGTCAATAAGATACAAGCAAGAAAAAGTTCAGCATGCTATTTGTCGATCACCAGGGACAATAAAACTACAATAACTTAAACAAAGTATGACAGTTTTGAATGCAAATATCATTCCTTGAATGTTAACGAAAAATGTCTGCGATTTGTGTCTTTTCTAAAGTCACACGCAATTGAAACGTTTTAGTTCAGTTTGATAGGATTTTTCCTCCTCAAATTATCAAAGAGAAGTTGAAAAGTTATTAAAAATACGAAAGTAAACTTTCATATTTAACTAAATTATTCACCACCATTACAATTTTCATCGCGTACAATGAAAATAAATATATATATAAAAAAAAGAATTGGGGTGATTGAGTCACCCCCACGTGACCACTAACGTTAGTATTGAGGGCGTGTCTTTTCCCGGGTCAAAATTTTTTCTTTTCAAGATAGATGCTCACTGGTTGTTTTTATTCAAACCACAAAGCTTTTAAGCGAAATTTAAAATCAGACAGGGATACAACTAAAAGTATTCTTAATTTTTTTCCACTTCATGATGGGTAAAATATTAGCGTAAAATAAATAAGTTTAGTGACCTTCCAAGTTCAAAAACAAGCTCTCATTCCTGTTTATTTCATATCCCTTAGTAACCAGCATGCGTTTCCAGACGGTCACTGAAATTTTGAAAGGTAATTATGTTGTGAAGGAAAGTGATGCCACTTCTGTGAAGCGAAAAACCGGAATGTCAAGGAACAATGCGCTGACGAATCCAACTAACATTCTTCTGTAACGTGTATCCTCCAACAAAAGATGTTGTCTTAAACATTTTACCTCAAATCAGGGGCGTGTTATACTTGTTCGAGAACGGATCTGGAATGACAAAGTACTCTCTCTAGAAGGAGTGCCACGATAATTATTGTTTCTTTTGTAAAATATCGTCTACTTATTCATTGTGGTGGCATGGTAATTTTGAAGAACAATGTTTTCCAAGTTGAAGGTCTATCACTTTGCGTATTATAACAGACAAAACTGTTTGTTAACTCTTCAAATAAAATGAAAATGAATGATTGATTTAAGTTTTCCGTCAAACTATATATTAATCATTTCCCTTTTCTTTGAGAGTTTTTTTATTCGATCAGTAGTTTGTAAGAACAGTAAACAAAAAGTGTTCAACGATAAACATAATTTTTTTCCAGATGTTTTAAATAGAATTACCAAACTAAATTCAATTCCGTTAATATTTTGAAATTGAATTATCACAGATTTCTCAGCAAATTCCTTTGCATATTTAAATTGATTTACTCAGAATTAAATCACATAGTAATCAAGAATGCAAAGTTATGCGAATATAACTATGCAGGTTTTCTGCTTATATATACATTTTCTTTCAGTGATGCCCTTCCTTTTGTGGACACCGGGTTTACATTTCAGCAGAATAATGCTTAGTTGCACACGGCACGTGTCTCTACTCTGCTTGTTTTTATAAGCTACTCCAATACTTATCTGTATTGGCGGGTGTGGAAGTTTAGAGAAAGAGTGCGGTTCAGGTTCCATCTTCGTCACCAGACTGTGGTTCAAAATTACGACATCAAAGTGTTATTTCAAAGGGAGACGGTGATAAAGGATCAATCACCAAAAGTTACCTGGTCCGAGTGATTACTAGATCTCCCCTACAAATAATTGTTGCCTCTGATCAGAAGGCGCTTCCCACGGTCCCTGAATCACTCCGATCTAACTCTCATAGTGAAACATGCAGGGCAAGTTGAAGGACAACCACCAATTCTACGACTCAATACAACTTGCATTTGAGTTAGAGGGTGCCTAGGTTAGAGGGATTTTTTGTTCTTGTTGTTGTATTTCCTTATTTGACCATTTAATTTCAATGATAAAATTTGCATTTTGTTTTTAATACGAGTACATCACATAAACCAATTATCGTTCTATTCGAATATCGCGTCGCTTTTTGTATAGTAGAATATGCAAGTATGAAGATACTACTATAGAATCATTAACAATCATTAATGAAAATACAGTAAAAAAAAAACAATAAACTCATTTATTAGGGTGCTAGTTAGAATTTTTTTTTTATTGTATTTTAAATAGACATTTAATTTCATATAAAATTTGCATTTTGTTTTTAATACGAGTACATCACATAAACCAATTATCGTTCTATTCGAATATCACGTCGCTTTTTGTATAGTAGAATATGCAAGTATGAAGATACGTAGAATATATATACATCAATTAAACAATCTTTTGAATGAAAAAGAGATACAAAAAAAAAAAAGAACATTAACAAATTCAAACAATCAGTGAGCAAACCACAAAGCTGTACAGGATTTTCTATTATAGCTGTAAGAATGTTTTTTTTTTCGTTCCCAAGATGAAAGTAAATAAAAACCATGGTTTAAAAAAATAGGAGCACCATTTTTTGCAGCTGCTAATTACGGTCTTTGTTGTGAAATTATCGTCTGCGCCCTAATAGTTTTTGGCCGAAGAAAAACCGAGCTCGGTTACGAAAAAAAGGCGCGAAAATGATTTTGTCTCGAGTTCTGCTGTTGTAAGGGAAATTCGAGATACGACAACTCAAACACTCTTGGGTAAATGATCGAAGACATTTTCTGTGAATAGGGCGAAATGATGGATCACAGGTTATTTTGACAGTTATGAAAATGAGAGGAGACACGTTTCTAAAGAAAAAACTGCAACCACAAATTCTTAATATAAAAAGAAAAAGAAATATCTGAGACTAATAACACGAGACGTATAGAAAGGAAAAATTGACTGGAATGGAATGCTTTAGCTTAGAAACATCCATCATGCTGCGACATTCTTATCTATGTTTAACAATAATGTTTTTCTTTTTAGACGTACATATCAAGATGTTCTTTTGTATGGAAATTTCTGGAAAAAAAAGAATTATGTTTCGAATTTAGAAATTACGTTTGTGGAAGAAAAACTATTTTTGACTTCTTTAGATAAATATTTTTTTAAGCTTTTAAAAACTTAATATAAATACTTTTAACTGTATATTTTGTGTGTTGTCTGTGTTCTTTTATTTTTTATTTTGCAAGTTATCTGTTTTTTTTCCTTCTAAATCTATTCTAAACTTCATTTTTAATGATAATGGCATTATATTTTATTGTTGAGGTTGTTAGAAAATTTTTTTCTCTTTAATTCTTTTTATTTTTAAATCACGGGATGAAATTTAAGCATAAGCAGTCTGAATGTCTAAATTTCAGCGGAAATTTTTGCAAGAAGAACTTTTTTGTCTATGACTGTGGTAATTCTCAATAACAAAATTACAATTTAGCTAGAAATTGTTACTTGCATTTGCATTTAGCAAATTTTTTTTAATGCATTTCGTTTAGTTTTAAACAACAAAAAGGTTGAAACTTCTTAAAAATCTAAATAGTTTTATAATCTATTCTTATTTTACCCTCACATAACTTAATATGTAATCGACGAAATTAATAAAACCTTTTTTATGTCTTCGTAAATAAATAATAAAATAGTAAGAGTGTTAGGAGTGTTATTTTCTTCTTATGGAATTTTTTGAAATTAAATAAAAAATTACCATTTGACACGATTAATTTGTTCAGTCATAATTTTCAATATAAAAGAAAAACTTTTGTCTACAAACATTTTGTTAAAGCATGAAAATGATTAGCTATATGTGATGAAATACTTATTAAAATGTCCTTTTTTCCATTTGAAAATTTGAATAACTTTACTATTACTCTATCCGATAACAAAAACAGGTTTTTTTTAAAAAATTTGTCTGATATTTTATTTAGTAAACCATTAAAAATATGTAAGCATTATATTTGAATGTGTTTGAAATTTCATTAAGTTATTTGAATCTATCCGTAAGATTGATTATTCAGCCATTACTGTATATTTTTAAATAATTGAGACTGGGAATTTTTTTTTGTAAAAGAATTAAAAAAAAAAATTTTAAAAAAGTTATTTGGTTTCTTTTCAGAGAAAAATGAGTTGAAAGTTTTTATTTGCCATTGGGAGTTGAATAAAAACGAATATACAAAAATTACCATAACTCTGGCTTTTTTTAACTAGGAGGTTTGAAAATTTGTGAGATAATAGAAAAATATATAAAAAGCAACTCTTAGGCTAAGAATATTGGTTTGATATTTTGACCAATTTTTGTACCAGTTCAATCGTACTATGTCACCTTAACCTCTTAACTGATTTACCCGTACACCGTACGGGTTACCGAAGCTGACCACAACCGGTTTGCCCGTACGCTAGACGCGGTACTGTTATTTTGTTCTTTCGTTGCTTAATTTGCACATATTTTTAATTTTAATAGTGAGATTATAAGTTCTAGTGTGTTTTTAGGTGATGTAGTTTGTCCATGGTACTGAAATACTTCTCATTGGAGATTTCCTTTTTGGTGAAGGCAGGAATTTAGGTCAGTGATACTCAACCCGCGGCCCGCGGACCACATGTGGCCCCCAGCCTTTTCTGAGTGGCCTGGTCATGGCCCATTGAACTATGAAATTCAATTGTTTAAGAAGAGAGTACTAAAAATTTAGCGGGAAATTCTATCAATCAAGCAATTATATCTATCAATTTTGCTATCAATTTGCTTTTTTTGATAGTAGAACGTAAGCAAAATGCTTTGTGATGGATGAAAGGAAATCAAAACTATCCCATAATTCATTAAAAAATGCGTAAAAGTAAATATTTTTTGTGTGTGTTTGATAGAAAGGTTAATATAGTATTAAAGAGTAAAAGCCGGGGGAAAAAATGCGAGTTTTAATATTTTGATTAATTTTGCTTTGGTCTTATATTGTTTCTCCCTCCATTATCCTCATGTTGCGGCTTTTGTGAGATACCTGTAATATGAAATGGCCCGGCAGGAAAAAATGTTGAGTACCCCTGATTCGGATTCTTGAAAATATTCAATAAAGAACAGGGATTGGTAAAGCAACTTACAATTTGTTGCTTGAGAAGAAATGAGAATATGGAAAGATAATCCAAAAATCCAATATCATCTCTGTCCTTGTTGCAATGTAAGACTTAGTGTTACTCCATGCTTCAAACTGTGTGAGCATATAGTATGTGTCCATGCACACACACACAATATTCTTAACCTTTTGAAAATGAGCTATGAACATGAAATTTTTTGTAGAAACATTCTTCATTGCAGAGTGTACTTATAAAAAGCTAACATTTTGGAGTTTTTGTGTTGCACAATTATAAAATAAAAAATAGAGGGAAAACATTTTAAAATTCAAAATTAAAGTAAAATTTTTCCATTTTCGCATTCTGTTAAGAATTATGCTTAATTATATGCAATCAAGAATGTGCCATTTATTTTCGAACATTTTGAGCAAAAAGATTTACCGCTTAAGGGATTAATATCAAGCAGAAACAAAAAATGTCGAATGTTATTGATGCAAAGGACAACATAGACAAGTCTAGAACCTTCTGTTCCAGAGTCAGTAATCTATTCCTAACATATCAAGCAATATCTCTCGGACGCATCTCTAATAAAAATCCCGAATAACCCCATCTCCGTCAATAACCATCCATCGTAATGCATTGTTT
Organism: Trichonephila clavata; assembly: GCA_019973975.1. Taxonomy (NCBI): domain Eukaryota; kingdom Metazoa; phylum Arthropoda; class Arachnida; order Araneae; family Nephilidae; genus Trichonephila; species Trichonephila clavata. The sequence goes on along the minus strand of BMAO01027539.1, from coordinate 74,293 downwards.
ATCTTCTCTGTGAATGTTTGCAACGGTCAAAGGAAACACAGTTAACATATACAGAAGCGTAAATCTAATCGTGTCATTTGGAAGGAACGACATGACATCTTCTTCATTCATTACTTGGACAGGAGGAGGAAGGAGGGCCATTTGAGGGGTTGCTCAAGAAAGTCAAGGGAGTCGCACAAATCTTATCGTCTGAAGATGAAGGGAGGGCGGAAGTAGAAGACTCATCAAGGGAACGACAGAGAAACCCTTTTAGAGGAGCGATCAAGTAAAGTACGTAGTCAGGAGATGTGCTTTTTAGAATTCTATGATATCGCACGGATAAGTCTGGTGGAGGAGATATTTTTCTAGAAATATCGTTTGCTGACTTTGCTTTGGGAACTTTTTTTCTTTTTATGAAATGGGTTTGTAAAAGTTTTTATCATCTGTCAATCCGAGGGGTTTGGAGGAGGTTGGGTAACAGTTGATCGTTTGCAGAAATATGAAATATTCAGATCAGAGACTGTTGATTGATTACTTACTGTGATTGAAGATGCTTTGAATGTTTAATATTCGAATGTGTTGGAAACAATTAGTAATCGCGATAAGGGAAATTTGAAAGATTCCCATTATCACATGATTGCAAAAATATTTAGATGATTGTTTTAATTAAACTGAGTAAGATGTCTTTGATTTTATTGATTTAAAAACACGTATAACTCTCTTTTTTGATATGTAACATCTTTTCTCTCGATTGCTAAGATTTGTGGGAGTGATTTCGTGAAAAGGGACGGAAATGCGTAACAGGAGTTGGGGAAGCTCGCGCTATTCAGTGAAGTTCTGTTTTTCTCCTCCATTCGGGAGGGGCTCCACCCCCTGCGGTCTAGGCCGTGGGATCTTTGTTTTTGTTTTCTCACTTGAGGATCAGAAAAGAAGCTAAGTCCTTCAGGCAGAAACGTGGTTAGACAATGTCGAACGTGTTTCGATACCTGACTTCGATTGTTGCGTACAATTTAAGCGACCGAGCCACAGAGCAGCTGGTGTTGCAATCTATCGTAAACAGAACATGTTGTGGCTCGACATATGGATATTACTTATAATTAAACAAGTGGACTAGGTATTGTTAGTCAAGATATTGGGGACATATGTGCGGAAAAATGCTTATTTGAAAATTAACAAACAGTGATTTCGGTGGTCGTATACATTTCTCCGAATCAAACGGTTCAAAAAATTAAAGATTTCCTGCATTTTTTACTTTTACCATACACCGAAGGCGGTTCTGCTCTTTTTTTTTTAAAAAAAAAACTATCACTCGCTTCTCATGATTTTGAGTGGTGATTTTAAAGTTAACTTCAGTTTGCTAGAAGCCGAGCCACTCATAGCTTTTTTGAATGATGAACTCAAGCTGGAAATGAACACAAATCGAACAACTAGCAGTGGTACTGTTTTTGACGCTATTTTTCAACGGTTTTTAAATACTTTAAAAACACAAGTATAGGTGTCATATTTTAGTTATCATAAATTACCATTACCGCTCTTCCCCAAATTGAACAAGAATATTTATTTTTAATAAAAAATTGCATTACTCATTGCGCTAATTAAATAAAATTTTCATTAATTATTCCATAGAAAATTATTTCCAATCATACTCGATTCATTTTTTTCAGGATTTAAGTTGCTATTGGCGAATTTACCACTATAATATGTCAGATGTTACTCATCGTATGCGACTACTGTAAGGCTCGTTTCTTTTTTTATAATTGAACTTCATTTTTTTATAAAGGTAAATATCATAAATTGTTTTATATGACGGGTTTTCTCCTCGTCTTTTTACAAATTCTGTAGAGGGAAATATTTCCACCAAATTATTTAATTTGAAAAATCTTCTGTAAAGGAACAGCGATTTATGTAGATCGAAAGTACTGTTAATGTCAAGTGAATTGAGTTCGAGGGGAAAAAAAGATATCAGTTTTGAAAATTTTATAGTTTAAATTTGAATTTTGTTAATGTATCGAGAAAAAGGGATTAGTAACCTCATGTTGTAAGTTCAAGGGATCAAACTGAGTATCTGCGATTAATGGTAAGCAGTTTTTCATTATAAATATTTAGGGTAGGCTTAAACTGACTCGCTCTCCGTAAGCTACGTTAAGAATTGATATTGAAAGGGGTTAGAAATAAAAGTTGTTTGTCTAAAGTTGTCTTCAATTATTATATTATATATATTGATAAATTTATATCTTTACTTATTTCAATGAATTGGTAAAGTTCGAACGCATTTAGACATAATCTGGGAAATATATATATATTTCTACAGTATTTAATGTTAGCTGTTAATTTAGTTTCGCCTACATATAAAAGTTATTGTTCCAAATAATTAAAAAACTATTTTTGTAAATAGTTTGTGTAATAAGCCTTATTAATACATTTGGATAATTAGAGATGTATTAGAATCTTTTGAAAGGAATACATTGTATTATTCACTGCAATGTAAAAAAGAAGCATTAGGAATTATGCACCACATTCTTTACGAAAGCCATGAAACACATATCCCCAAATTGAATAGAATTTTTTCCGACTAAGAATTAGCTATTTTTAGTTTTGTCAAATTGCTACCTAACGAACGTTTGATACATCATGATATTTCAAAGAAATAATTATTAATTGAAAATTATTACAAATATTACCGAATTTGAACTGAATGCTGAAAAACGACACGTGTGTTGTTTTCCTTGCAGGGAGATACCGCTTATGGAAAAGTGAGTTTTACAGGGAAAGTTCGCTTCCCGGTATGAACTTGAAAAATGAGACCATGGCAACTCTGGAAGATATAACAAGGGTTACCAGATTGGAAACTTTATCGACCTTGATGACAAATTTTATTAAAAATTATAATGCCAAGGAACGCTTGAGAGTTCTTTGGGATCGACCCTTCTGGAAACTTCTATTAGTCTGTATTAAGGTCAGTGCAGTTGAGAAGTCAGTCAGTCGAGATCAGAATTTGCTTGTGTGTTGTCTGCGATAATATATACTTTATCTGACCTGATAGTGAAACTGTTTTAGATGGACGTTTTTGGAGTGCTGTAAAGTGTGTTTATGACGAGTGAGTTTTCAATTACTGTCAATGATCTGTTACAATATTTCTTTGTTTGTATACGTCGATTTGTCTTCATGTAGTCATTTACTCGTCTTTTTTTAAAAATAAATCTGTTATTATTCAACTGATTGGAATCACTGGCTACTTCCCTACTCTCACATGCAAATTTGAAACAATACAAAATGTACACAACAATAAAATTTTAAAAAACCTAAAAAAAGTCCACAATTAATGATAGGCAATTGCAACGCTGGGTTGATCATTACAATACGTCTGAAAGAATAAGGTTTTTAAGAAAGGATTATGTAGAACATATAAATAGAGAAATTTATAGCCTGTGATTAAGAATTAAATCCTTCCACAGGAACATTCCATTATACATCATTCATGAAGCACTAGATTATAGGAGGGGTGGTGGGCGTCGAAGTGTTTGAGTGAGAAACACGAAGTTACCCGTTTCTGAAGCATCTCATGAAATTTAATGAAGAATGATGCTGAGTTTCTAGAAGCCATCATCACTGCTGATAAGACAGCTTCCTTTCATGCCCAAAGCCAAACATTCGTTCCAGTAATGGAAACATCCTTCAGAAAGTTCAAGGTAGCCCCTTCACTTTGCAATGTAATGACCGCTTTGTTCTTGGATGTCCACGGAATTTGAACAGGCACGCAACAACAATAACTGCAGGCATTTCTCGTATGATTTTCAGAAAATTTTACGCTTTCTGTGCAAGAGTAATTTTTTATCAAAATCATTTACACTTTAAAGGGCGCCGAAATATTTTGGATGTATTCGGAATTGAGAATCTTTTGAGAATTGATTGAGACATTATGCAGTAAATTCTCCTGCTTTTGTCGAGGATAACTATGCTTTATAATTCAAGATAATAATTTTGAGATGAAATTGAAGCGTAACAGATACGAACCTTCAGAAAGACATACAACTTTTACGATAACTTTTCCCCCCGGTTATTAAGCTATCATTAGGTTAATGTGTGAACAGGCATTTTTAAAATTGTATAGAGCATTAGAATCAATAAAATGGTTTAACTGATGCATAATTCCAACGTAAACTCTAGAATTATAATTTCCTTTTTTTCTTTTATTTTAAATAAACAAATGTGAGGTGCAGTATGGCCAAAATTGGCTTTTGCTCCACAAAACATCACATTTACTCACTGTTCATTTTAAATAAATGTATTCAGAACACACAATCTTAAAGTGCTATTTTCTTTTTCAAAAATTAATTAAAATATGATAGGGCTCAGTGGCATCCACAAGGGAAGGACTTCAATCCCATAGAGTACCAGGAAACATGTGGTCTCAACCCTCACAGAGCAATAAATTTTTAATTTTTAAGATACAGATTACCACTCAGTGCTTATATTTACGAGTTTTTTATTCTGTAACCCCACATAAAAAAGGTTTGCATAGGCCAGGAGTGTCAAACTCGTGGCCCACAGCTGGCATTTTTGCGGCCCGGTCAGTATACTGGCACACAATAATAGATAATAAAACATCAAAATTTCTCCTAAAATAGGAAAAATAATAGCAGTGAAGAGATGTCAAGCGTCAGGACATACATGACGATGGATTAAACTTTTCGTGCTCTTTTATATATGTTTATTATAATGTATTATTCGAAATAAACCTACGTTTCTATGAAGTTTGATTTTCTTCGCGGTCCACCTTTAGTTAAATTTTGTTTGTTTGGCACGAGTCAGACTCTGAGTTGGACACTCTTGGCGTACGCCATTGATATATGTGGAGCTGTGATCTATACTTATTACTTTATTTTTACGAGGGAACTCTTTATGTTTTGATTATCTACATTAATTTTTTATTAATGTAATTTATTACTTTCGTGTTTTTAAGCTATAAATTTTGCTTTTCTTTCATAAGCGGAAGAAAAAAAAATTTTTTTTTTAGATCGGCACATAAAATATTAAATAAAAAGTAGTTTTATAAGACTTTTCAAAAAATTGGAGATAAAAGTTACTGAAAAATTTACCTGTAATTTTTTTTTATTATACTTCATAACTAAGTATAAGGGAAGTCTTAAAATTAGGATTTCAATATGAATATTTCCATTATTAATATTTCTTGTCTAATTTGTGTAAAACTTAATAAGTCTATAAATGACCGTGCTATTTGTAAAAATCATTGAAAAAAAATGAGATATATAAAAAGCCCATTTGTTTTCTTAAGACTTGCCAAACATGTTTCCTTAAATTAATAGTTTTTATTTATAACTTAATGAGGCCCAGTGGCAGAGTGGTAGCGTATCACGCCTCCACACTACAGGTCCGAGGTTCTATCCCCGGGCTGGGAAAGGGCGACTCAGTCTTCCATCCCTACTGCAGTGGGTCGATAAAATGAGTACCAAGCTTACTTGGGGACTTAAACACTGGGGTGTCTCACTTCAGACTGACCACCTAATCGCGACATCTGCTTATGCATTTCCCAATGGTCACGTATACTGGGATGGGCACAGTAGGCTTTCCCTTGCTTTCATGGGCTGTTGTGCCACTAAGGTTTGAGTTTTTATTTATAGATTAAAATAAATGTTAATTAATATATTTCCACATTTAGCGTTACGATGAGTTTTAGAATCCCGAAAAAAATAAGATTAGTGGCGTACACAAGGGTAGGGGAAGTTCATGCCCCCGCCCTCTGTACGCAAAGAGATTTTTAATTTTAGCATAAATATTACATCTCGGCGTTTTCATTTACTTAACCTTTTAACTGTCATGCCCGTGACTGTCGAGATTTTTGCTCTATAAAAATGTAATTGGGAAACATATTGCACTTTAAAATTTTTGAATTCAAGTTATAGAAGAGCTTTTACAAAAATATGATGATGCAACTTCTGTGCAAAAGATTCCTGGCAGACCATCTACAGTAGATAATCCAACCCGTCTTAATAAACGACGGTTTTATATCCCATATTCCTCCTACTCCCGAGAAATGTAAGTCTACAAGACAGTGCAAAGTTCTCTGTTAATAAAGAGATACAAATGGAAAAAAGGATAAGGAAGGAAACACGTTTGCGGAGTTGGTTTGTGCTTGGAAAAGTGTTTCCAGCTGTAACACAAAAACTGAATTACTGAACTAATAATAGGTATTCGTTTTTACTTTAGAAAATAATGTTCCGCTTGAAGTGAGCTTCACCATTGTCACGCTGTGTGGCAGAAACCTTAACAGAATATGAGTTGCTACAAAACTTTGAAAATATTTATGCATGTGTGACAAAATATGAATTTTTAACTACTATGTACACTTTATTTTTTACCAAACATTTGATTTCTAAAATAAAAAAATTAACAATTTATGTATCCAAATCAACAAAATAACTTGACAGTTAAAGGGCTAAATGTGAGCTCCTCCCGTAAAAGTTTCTTTTTTCATCCAATGGGGCTGCGGATTGGTATTTTTACCCAATACATCCCCAGGAACTGGTATCACTCTTTAGTGCGGCACCATATAGGCGGATACCAATCGCCGCAGGTAAATTTGACGCCCAGTTTCCTCCACAGAGGAATGCACCTGAGCTTTGACGATGCGATCCTGTACTAGGATTTAATTATGCCGAGAGCGCCCAAGCCAAACAGACACTCTATGGATCTTTTACATGTCGTATCACTGTACGACATGGCCGCTGTCGATTTTCCATATCATGAAAATCCACCGACTTGGGCCGGGGTCGAACCTGCAACTTTGGCTGTAGAAGGCCAGTGACAAACCAACCACGGCATCCAGCCGGCTCCTCCCGTAAAAGTAGGCAATGTACACGGCTGAAATTGATAGTATAAGATCTCTAGGAATAGTTCAAAAACTTCAAATAACCTTAAAAGAGGTATTTTTTTTTGAGTAAGTTAGAGTCGCACACGTATAATTTGAATAAATCATGTCTTTTACGGTGTTGAATATGTTTTATCCCGGAATAAACAAAGCTTTTTATAGCTTCGTGATTCATATACCAAATTGTTCTATGTCTCTCAATTCTTTCGACAAAATTTTGTTATTTTCTTTGAAATTAACATATCTTTTGAATAGAACTTTGGTCATATATTTGTCAAATTATACGTTTCTGAATTTCCAAACAGTTATCAATAGTCGTAAATAAATTAGCTATAATATAGGAATTCGAACAATTTGAAGACATGTTAGCATTTCGATGTATTGTCGACTTATTTTTTTATTGATGTAAACGTTTTCCTATTAAGTAGAACTTATTTGAAGTATAACCTATAAACTTCAATTTATAAGTTTCGAAATCAGGTTAAAAGTATGAATTTTTTTCTTTGTTTTCCTTTCACCTACCATAGATCAATTGTTCGTATCAGCTTACGTAACCTTCTTTGTTATTACGTCCATATTTTTTTTCAACTTTTTCCAAGATCAGGAAGTTATGCGCTGGATCGATATATTGTGTAAAAAAAAAATTCGTGGATTCTGCCAGTTGCCAATAACATGATCACGTCTTCTATTCCCATCACCAAACCGCAGAAGAAAAAAAATAAAATAAAAATTGCTCAGAATCAGGAGAAGACGGATTTTTATTTCTACAGCTCGAATCCAATCTCTCTTCCTTTGTCTTTTTTTGAGAACTTTTTCTCCTTTTCCTCCCTTTCTCTTTCTTTTCTCTTCTCAATACATATATATTCTTTTTTTCTTCGTCTCCTAATTTCTTGACAAGTGAAAATCGTTGGGCTTCATTAGAACCAGTCCTAGACAAAAACTTGATTGCACAAAAGAAAGGCGTCAAAGCGCGGGAGAAGTCGAACGAGAGAAATAAAAAAAGAAAAGAAATAGAACGAGGAAAACTGTGACAGACGATTAGGAATTTTTTTTTTAAAAAAAAAATTATTCTTTTTTTTTATCGTTTGAGCTTTTTCTTTGTTGTCACGATGGCCGTGAAGAGCAGATGGAAAATTTCAAAATATTGAGGTCGCTGAGTATGAAAGTAAAATTCTTCTCTCTCTCTTTTTTGAAAAGTGATAAAAAGACGTCTGCCCGCACAGAGCCTGGAGATGCGGAAAAAACTTCGACTTGTATTTTGAAAATCATAAATCTTGATGATGAGATAAGAGTTGGCGCTATAAGCGAGATCCGGTTCTTTGTTGCTTATAAACACAGTTTAAAAGCCGAAAATGCGCATAAAAATATCGTATATTTTGGATACGAGATTTGAAATGTTGCGAGTGTATGCGACATTTTAATATCAACATGAAGTGCAATACACGGATAGGGAGCAAAAGATTGATGGACGAATTTCTTTGCTTTCGACCTTAGCTGCGTTTATTTAGATTTGAGAATCATCTTTTTTTCCCCTCTCTCTCCATCATTTTTTCCCTATCAGATCTATAATATCTTTACCTATTCCCTTAAAATTTCTTCTTCTTCTTCATTTTAATTTTGGATGATAAATGTGTTTATGGTAAACATTTTATAATATTTTGACTAGAATAATCATGTCTTTCAATAGACAAGGCAAATTTCTACTTTTTAAAATGAAGGAACTTAATACTATCTATCTTCTTTCCCCCAAAAGAACATCTTATAAATTTCATAGAAAAGATAAAATGTAAAACAAAAACAAATTAATCATCAACCGTGGAGCGATTATTTAAAAGAAAGTAAATACTATGAATATTAGATAAATAAAATTGTTTTATGGTTTTTGTCCAAATTTTTTTGGAAGGAATTATCTGACTAACGTGCGACACCAAAACTGTTGTAAATAATAGACATTGTGTTTTCACTTACAAAAGGTATTATAGTATATAATAATGATATAATTAATATTATTGCTTATAGTTTAGCAGTGTATAATTTATATTTGATTTAATTATGTTTTGTACATTTACAAAATTTATTATTTACATTAACTGAGTAGTGCAAGTCGATGACAAACTAGGGTAATTTTAACCCAAATGTAAGAAAGAAATCATATAAATAAACCCCAAGAATATTACTATTATTAGACGAAAAATATATTTTTTTCTTTACAGTTTAAAGGAACGTTAGTTATTAAATATACGTTTTCAAATTCTTTCTTAAATTACTCAATCGAAGAGAACAAAGCATACACTTTCCTAGATCGGAAACTCGGTCAATCCCGATAGAGAGAAAAAGGTACACGACTGTTCAAACATTCCATTAGTGAAAATGTGTCGAAATTGATTTAGTTTAAAAAAATTGTAAAAAATGAAAAACATTTTTATTTTGTTTATATGTTTTGTGTATATTTTTACTTTGTATATGGGTTTCATATATATTTTTAATTTCCATGTTTCTGATTTATTATACTGTGTCCTGGAGAACGAATGGTCTATCCAGTTTCAGAATTATTTTTCCTCTGACTTTTGTACCTAGGGTAGGATGGAGGCTTAAAAAACGTTATTCCCGCCATTATTCGAAGACTTTGTGCGATAAATGATATTATAGGGAAGGCCAATATTTATTATATTAAGGAGTTTTATATTAATATATTTTTAACTAACTGTAATTTTGGAATTTAACTTGTCAAAATGGATTCCATGAATTATTTCCTATCTTTTGGTTACTTCGACGTGTTTCTGAGTTTAACGTTTCGTCATATACTCATACAAACATTCATACAAATATTTGTTTACACTCAATTTGTCATTGCAATATACAAGTACCAAGCTTAAATTTTATAAGTTTGCAAAAAGAATTTCACATTAAAAATCTATGATATTGTTACGAATTTTCTATAAAATAGTGTAAATAATTTGTACTTGGATGTGTAATGCATTTATATTACTCTATGTCATATTTTATAACATAGAATAGTATAAAGAGAGAGTTGGCGTTGCTTGTGAATATTCACAAGCAACGCTGTCTCTTATGTTATATTGGCGATTCAATGGGAATTTGGCGAAATCTTGGCGATAGAGCCAAGTTGGCATAATTTTTGGCGAGTTCGGGACCCTCTGGATTCTTCTAGAAATTAGGGGAGAAATCCACTTATTTTACGATCTATAACGCAAGCGGATTGTTCTCGAAATTTCCGCCGGGTCTATAAATAGAGCGATCTCGCTGAAACGAGTCAATCTTGTTTCAACCAGCAATTAGTGAGCATTGTTTTGACTAGCGATTAGCTAGGCTGTACTTGTGAATAATCTTTTACATACATGTATTTTGGATACTGATAATTGTGTCCAAGTGCTGTTGAAAGTGTGAAATCCTTCTGATATTTATTTTGCGAATTTTGCTGTTGAATCCTGTATTTCAAGGATTGATTTTCGGCAGTAAATTCTCTTCGCTCTTAAAGAACTGTCTTGTTCTTTGCGACTGATTTGCATAAAATCCTCGAACCCCGATCTACGTAACAATATATATTTTTCCTCATATAAAAGTGTTTTAGAACATCGGAATTTTTACATCCTTTTATAGCTCTGCTAGCTATAGTTAAGTATTTTTGAAATATTATAGAAATGAAGTATATATTTGAAATATCTTTTTAATTAAATTTTAATTCAAACGTGACGCAATACTCGCTTAAAAATATTCGCATAATGATGTGTAACAAACAGATTACAGCTTTAAATATACATGATTAATAAACAACTTTAAATGCAGATTTTTGTTTAATAGTTAATATATTTACTAAACTCTAGGAACTCATTATGTATTTAATCTGTTTTAATTAAGCTGAATGATATATAAACCCTGCAATTGAATACATGTAATTTGTCAGTAATGGTAGAATGTCTCACCTTGAAAACTCCATTTTTCCATTGAAACAATCATTTACGTACAAACCTTGATTTAATGAATGTTGTTAAAAGTCTCAATTCGAATCTCTGTGGGACTCCTCAGTGGAGACTGAAATTCATTACTGGAAATCCTAAAACTTTTCCATCTCATTTCCTAAATGATTTGTAAGGATTCTTGCACTGAATGGAACACTGTAAAACGAATCTTCCTTTATTACTTTTCTGATGTCCGACATCTGTTTTACCTATTAAAAGAAACGATCAACTGTCTGAAATATATATTGTAGGGCTGAATTTTAGTATTTGATCGCAATTTAGTTTATTGTTTCATATGTTTTTTAAGAATCTTTTAATGTATTCTCTGTTTGGTTATGTAATACCATTTTCTGGAAGGAACACAAATTAAGGCTGTCTTCGGCTAATGTTAAAGAATAGGACCCAAATTCGGAATATTTTTTTAGGTATAAAAGTACTCAAACACTAATATTATATTCTGGCTTCTCTCTATCCTGTAGAGAATCTCTCGCTTATTTTATCATACTACTCATTTTTATCCGAATTGACCTATTTTTTCTTTTATAAAATTTGTTTCTCCTTTTTTTCTCCTAGACCGTAATGCTAAATGAGCTATCCTTTTACATGTTAAAAGAAAAAAAAAACTAATTATTTATGAAATATTTTGAAATTTTAAAAGCACTATATTATTAATAAGTACAGGAGTTTCAATGTCACACATTTTTATAAAAATTGAGGCATTTTTTCTGTTTTAAAATGTGCTCCGTGTTAAGTTCCTGCTCTCGTACATATGGCGAAAACATCCCTCGATTGGAAAACGTCTTCTTAAAGTAAATGGTGAGTGAGTTACGAAACTCCTCATGTTCCTTTGCAATAACTCCTTTTAATACACAATGCCTTTAAAAACAATTACTGTAGCATTGACCGACCATTTTTTAAAGTGTGAAACTTTCTTTCAGGATTTATTTCCTGAAATTATGTTTCTTTTTTGCTATTGTTAAATGATGGATATCCTCGAAGTTTCAGCAAGTATTTGTTATTGTCTCCAGTTCCCATTATAACCTAATACATAGACAATCAAACCACACATAACGTGACTTCTGTTGTTATTATTGAACATATGGCAGCATGTGGGCTATAAAAAAATCCAGCACTGCTAAATCCGCTAGAGTAAATCAAGCCCTTATTTTATACACAATAGCATACCTTTATTTATAAAAGCGATTTGTTTTTCGTAAACAACACATAAAAAGAAAACGTAACCGAATAGGAATTAGGAATGAAATTAAAATATATCCTTTGACGATGCTACTGTTATTGATCTTGCATATTTCTCACTATGTTTCAAATATTCATTAAGGTGATTGCCTACGTTTAGAAGCATGGTTTTCAAAAATCGTATAAATGAATAATATTTGAACATTTAGTGTTAGTTAAATTAGAATATAGAGTAATACCCCGAACTTACGCGACAGGTGGGGCTGAGTGATTACCGCGTAAGTCGGAGTATGATTTAGTATATAGTTACGTATAAATTATTTTTAGTTAGGGACGTAGACGAAAGGAAATAATTAGAAAAAAAGTTTAAAATCTCTTAGATAGCACAAATACAAAATCATAAATGGAAGTTATTTTGATGTAGATGGTTTCATAAATTCTAACAAATTAGTCTGCCGGCTCAAAGATTTTTTTTTCTCCCGCAAAATTTCCTCTCGTAGCATGCTAATAATTTTTTTTATTTATTTATTTTTTTAAAAAAAGTACGCTTATTAATGGAGTCTTTATTTTATATAGTTTTTAACCCTTTTTTCATTTAAACTGAGGCCTTCTGTTAAATTCCCAATCGTCATTCGATGTTCTTATTGAACTAGGTCTAAAGACTAAGTTCTTCAATGTCTTGCTCATGTACTTGTATGAGTTCACCAGGTGTCACCAACGAAAGAGAATAATAAATTAGGAAAAAAAAGTTTAAATCTTTGATAACACATATAAAAAATCGTAAACGCAAGTTATTTTGATGTAGAAGGTTTCATAAATCTTACAGAGTAGTCTGTCGGCTCTCAAAGATTTTTTTTCCCTCTTGTAGCATGCTAATGTAATTTTTTTTTTTTTTTTGTATTTTTTTAAAAAAAAAGTACGCTTATTATTGGAGTCTGTATTTTCTATAGTTTGTAACCCTTTTTCATTTAAACTCTGAGGTCTTCTATCAAATTCCCAACCGTCATTCGATCTTCTGATTGAACTGGGTCTAAAGACTAAGTTCTTCAATGTCTTGCTCTTGCTCATGTACTTGTATGAGTTCACCAACTGTCACCAACGAAAGAGAATAATAAATTAGGAAAAAAAAAAGTTTAAATCTTTGATAACACATATAAAAAATCGTAAACGCAAGTTATTTTGATGTAGAAGGTTTCATAAAATCTTACAGAGTAGTCTGCCGGCTCAAAGATTTTTTTTTCCTCCCGCAAAATTTCCTCTCGTAGCATGCTAATAATTTTTTTTGTTTAATTTTTTTTAAAAAAAAGTACGCTTATTATTGGAGTTCTTATTTTATATAGTTTTGTAACCCTTTTTTCATTTAAACTGAGGCCTTCTATCAAATTCCCAACCGACATTCGATCTCCTGATTAAACTGGGTCTAAAGACTTAAGTTCTTCAATGTCTTGCTCATGTACTTATATGAGTTCACCAATTGCCGGGTTCTGATTGTGGAAATCCACCAGTTATTGAACGTCATCACTATTCACTTCTAAATTTATTTGCCTGGTAAGATCGACAATTCTTCAATCCATTATCTATTTTACCAATTTTTTTTCTCTCAAACAAAGCACGAATGGACAAGATTTGTAAATCGCGTAACTCCGGGTTCGTGGAAGTCGGGATAGATTAAGTCGACGTATTACTGTACATATAAAATTGCTTTAAGAGTATTATTACAAGAAACAATTATTTAAATGCAATTTTTGGGCAGAAAATTAAGAAAGACTATGTTTTCAAAACAATTTCCTTTTATTTTTAAAATGCTTTTATACTAATAATATCTTGCCTGCATATAGCTAAGACTTCTATACTGCGGATGAACAAAACGTTTTCAAAAATTCACATTATTTTCAGAGTTACGGAGTAAAATGAAATTATAACGAATGTTTTTTTTTTGTTAAAGTTTCTCTGCTCTGACAAGATAAAATGTAAATAAATCACTTTTTTGTGTATTGCAAAAATCTTTGTTCAACCACGGTATAGAAGTCCTAGCCATATAAAGGGAAAATACTATTATTAGAGAAGCATTTTTCATCAAAGGCGTTTTGAAAATATGTCATTCTTTCTTCATTTTTTGCCAAAAAAGTTGATTTAAATATTTTTTTTCTTGTAAAAATTCTGAAAACAATTTTATTTGTTTATTCTAATTCAGCTAATGTTAAATATAAAAAAAAACTATCCATTTATGCTCTTCTTTAAAATCACGGTTACGAACGCTGTGTAAATCATCTTATAAGCATTTTTTTTATTGAGAACATTTATAAATCCCCGTGCACCACAAAGGGGGTTAATAAAAGTAAGCAGGAAAAACACATCATAAAGGAAGAAGGAATTTAAAGTCACGAAGGATTATACAATACAAGCATCCATGCCTTCTCCGGGATCCGAACCCAGGCCCTACGGCACCGCAGTCAGCGTCACTAACCACAACACCAGATGGGTGGCTATCTCAAGCAATAGTTATTAAAGTTTTTTGAAACAAAAGGAATTACTCTAAAGAGTCTCTGAAAATTTGTGGTTTTGCTTAACAACACACACGTTGGGCTCAAAAAACTCAAGCGAGTCTCAACGATTTTGCTTACGATTAAATGCAAAGATTACTGTAACTTGTATTTGGTGACTGCTTTATTATTTTTTTTAACAATACCGTTTATTGATCTTCTTCATCTGAATACTTCACAACTTAGTAATTCATACATCATTTATTCGAATGCTTCGTATGTTGTTTGCAAAGTTCATGAAGCATTATGTGGCGTTTTAAATATATATTAAACATGTTTCAAATTATTTCCTTGTAGTGTAGCCCACAATTGAAAATACCGCTGTCAAGAGATCTCAATAAAAGTAAAAACATGGAACATTCATTTTCGGTTGCTGTAAGTAGGTTAGCAGGATGTGAGATATGACAAGCTTGAGCATTCGGGCGGCAAATTGCTAACTTTCATCTGCTGGAGGATACAACTGATGCCACTGCCATTGACTGATAACAAGTCGTCATGGCTCATGATCTGAAGGCCACCACGCTCTGTCGCTTGCCACCAGACGATTTTGTTATTCGTCATCATCCCCGCATTTTGTTCACCAACTTGTGGGGATTTTCTGACGTAATTTGTCAAAGCAGTTTGCAATCTTCGTGATTGATCTGAATGCTACTATATGTTTTTGTTATTTTTTCAAGGCATTAAGTGTTTGGATATTCGGAAACGTGCAGGAAATTCAGAAATAGGAACTTGTAAAGGAAACATAATTAATAAAAGCAAGCCTATGCTAGTATATGCTAGCATTAAAGTAGTTAATTCATGAGAAGACTTGAGTAAATGCCGTTATGGTTTTAAAAGTAGTTGGAATTTTAAATGAATTAGTATTGAGCACACTTTTGAGTGCATTTTAAGAGTAAACTAACAGAAAATTATGTAAAATTACGGATGTTTTTCGATTATAGTTTTTCAATAACTATAATCGAAAGGAAAAATATAAATAGATAAGAAAACCAAAAAATAATCGTAAAGAATAATGTTATAGCTTTATGCACTGGGAAAAATAACAATAGTAGTAAAAGATAACGTTATAGTTTGAAATAATAATAGTAAATTATAATGTTGTAAGTAAAGTTGTAGCAAATAATTAAGTTATAGTTTAATACACACTGGGGAGAAAGACAAAATCTGATGTTGGAGAACAAATATCCGTATAGCATAAAAATCAAATATTATTGAATTCACTCTTATTTGTGTGGTGATTTCAGGACACTACATTCTGAATCCAAGATTTAATTTGAAACTAAGTATAGAAGACGATTTTTTGATGGAACACATTCATATTAACCGCTGGAATGTTATTAATCACATAGCTATGCAAATTTTGTATAGAGAATGCTTCGCACTCTTCTAAAACAATGGTGGGAGGGGGGGGGCACCATGAAACTCGATGCAACTACCAGTAGATCAGATTATGTTATTAGTGAGCATCAGAACTTTTTAATGTATCAATCAGCGTCTATAGTCCCAGCTTCCCTAACATGTAGTGGCTTGCTACCATTCAACATGATGATGGCCATAACATTACACTTTACATAAGAGTAAGTACACTTGTCTTTCATGGATTTTTTTGGAGTCGATATATGGAGTAGTACTCTCATACCGGACCAGTAGGCTTGCTTCTACAATCAAATAAAAGTCTAAAGCTACTCTCATCTGAGAGGCTACACTCATGGCAAGTTGTTATCACTCCAATTTTGATGTAATCGACATCATTGCAAACGGGGACTACGCTGCTTTCTTAAACACGCCTACCAGGTCTTCGGGTGTATTATCCTGTTTCCTGCAAGCGGCTGTGTGAAAACAGTTTTCCGCGATACTTGAGGCAGCATGAGGTTTATCTGCCGCTTGACCAGTTGTGCTGCAACGTTTCCTGCTTGTTCTTAACACGATATATCTATACACCAAGACCGTATGCCTCAAGAAGAACCTTTCAGCTTGTGTTTGCTAACATTCCACTTGTTTGAAAGGATGTTCAAAGTGTAGGATACAATTACAGGGGATTTTGAATTTCCTACCGATGAATGTCCTCTTTATCTATAATCTCGATCATAATTTATTTGCTTGTAAAGTCATCTGAACGATGTCTGTTGGAAGTATGCGAAATTTCACAATTATCAGAGTATTCTTCCCAATTAGATTTCGTTACAACCAACGCTTTCTAAATGTATAGATGAATTTTTGTCCCTTCTCAGTCACATGACTCAGTTAGTCGTCACATGAGTCCACTCACCACTAAAATTTTCGTACACCAAGCCAACCAAGCACTGTGTTTCCTATTACATTAGGTAACTATCCTAGTTATGTTAAAATTCTTCATTTTGTGGCTGCCATCAATGGAAACAAGATCCGTCTGAGGTATTGCCCAGAAATGTATTTTGACGTGATAATCTCTCTGTTCAATGACGTAGTTCAGATAATAAAAATTCATTAAATTTAAAGAGAGAGAGAGAGAGAGAGAACTGTCTAGCATATTTAAATAATTTCATCACCTTTTAAAATTGTGAAGAAAAGTCCAAGCTTTGCATTTTTAAACCTTAAATTAATGTTAAAAAAATCGTTAAAAACTTTTTATTTTTTATCACTTAAAAGGCAGGAGTACCTTCAGCACAAAAAGGTAAGGTGTAGAAAAACATATGTAAAGTTCTTTATTTACAAAGCAATGTTCTTTACGAATAATTAACATTTTCTTGTTGTTTATTGTCTGTATAACTACTTGAGTAATTATATTGAGAATTAAAACTAAATATTTTAATTTTATAATACCCTTATGTGTTTACATGATTTTAATAAACGATCCGTGGCGCACACAGAAATTTTTCAAGGATCGGAAGTCGACCATCCTCGTATCATGCTCCAATACGCCACCTAATATATTTTTATGATTTTGTCGGAACAAAAAACAGTAGAAAATAAACTATTGAATAATTTATTTCATTAATAAAATTAACTATAAAAAACAAATGCTTAGTTAAATTTTACGAAATATGTACATAGGATTATAATTAATTGAAAAAAAATCAAAGGCTATGGGGTCCGGACCCGGGCTCCCCCTCCCCGATGTTATTTCCTTACACGAAGAAAGAACAACGTAGATCGGCGTATTTTAAACTGTGGTCCTCAAGGCTAGTGTGATTTAGTGCAGGGCACATTTTCAAATTGTTACGGGTCTATTCGCTAGCCTCCTACTAATCCTCTTGAGGAAAAACTATTTCTTCAAATATTGTTCTATTGAAAACTTTCCCTCGAAGAAGAAGACGCGGTTTATGCAGAAACCAAGGCTTATTTTAACATTAACTTTCAGGTTCGAGAGAGAAGAGGTAGGTTAGATGATAGAAGTTAGTGATTATAACGTAAAGTAGTGGAAAGCTAGTCGAGAGTGACTCGTCGATTAATTACTTAATATTTAAGACTCATAGCTGACGATTTAGTCAATAAGATATATTTGAATAATAACGATCTGAGGTCGAATGAACGGAATTACGATTATTACGAATTACGGTGAGAACGGAATTACGATTAATCAGAATATATATTACCAAAACGTTGCAAGAGTAAGTGATATTCAATTCATAATTAAATATTAAATATCGCTCCCACCGTGCCTTTGCTCCAAACCTTAATTATAGGCGCATTTCCTACCCAGGGTCATACAGGTTGTCCAGGTTGATGGACAGAATAATAAAATACATTCGTTTTGATTATGGCTGATCTTTATTCTTACTCCCAAACATTGATGGATGTGAGAAACATCCATCACAAAAAGTTAAGCGGTCATAGACTGACCAGAGAGCACAGTCAGGTGAGTAAGCAAAACCAATTCGGTAGAGATGAGACCTCATAAGTCATGATTCTAGTGATTTTTAAAGAACAGTTTTTAGTGTGAAATTTTGTTTATTAAAAACAACGTCATTAACGATATTTTTATACAATTTTGAATAAAAAAATTAATTGCTAAAATGTCGCATTCCGTACAAAATCGAATTCTATCTGTTGAGCTCTTGATTTAGTCTCTTTTTTTTACTGAAGCACTGTTAACAAACTACAGCTCTTAACGATGCAATGAGCATTCTCATGAAAAACATCACAAAGAATATATCAAATTAACTACCTTAATTTTCTGCATTTTTTTATGGTTTAATTTGCTGTTTTTGTAAGGAAAATTGTGGGTGTGCTAATGACCACAAGATAGAAGTGAAAACTTCAAATTTTGTAATGTTACATAAGGAATTAGTGCGGATTAGGTAATAAAAATAATAATAAATAAATAATAATATAATATAATAAAATAAAAAGGTGGTATTAGTATTGTCGTATAAAATTATCCATTCACGTGTCTGTACTCATAAAGTAATATTTGTTGCAAAACATACAATCATATTTGTGAATTCATTGTCTTCTAAGAAGGAAACAATAGCGGTTTATGGTAGCTGAAATAGGCTGTAAATACTTTATAGATTCAATTTATTTAAATATCTAAAAAAAACTCCGTCAAAAGCTTTGTTCCATACTTCGTCGTGCTTTCATTTGGATCATTTGACATAATTAAAATAAATTTTGATTTAAAAACAAGTAATATAAAAAAAAAATTTAAGTCAATTCCTACTTTGATGAATAAAAAATATTTTATTAACGATTGAAAATTATATGTATTTCAGATTTGATTAATGTTTCTTCATCTTTCTCTTGTAGAGAAATTTTGACTATATATATATATATGGAGAGAATGAACTAATAATAGGAATTGAAAAAAGAACACGATTTGTCTGCATTATTGTAACAATGCACCGATTTGGCTAGTTTGGCTGAAAAATCGGTTTTCGGCGCCAACTTTTGTCATTGTTTTAATAGTTACATTGTTACAAAATGGAGACGAATTTAAGGTGGCATCGAAACCGGTAATTAATTAAATAGCCGGTAATGAATGAATTAAAATTTGAAAAACTGTATTAACATCAAGTGTCATCCAGTACAAGTTTAAAACATTTTTATTTGAACTTGATTGGATGAACAGAAAGTATTTTATTAACGATTGAAAATTTGAACAAGATAAATATTTCTAAATAAACATATAGAGAGAGGGAGCTAATAGTAGGAATTGAGAAAAACATGAGTTTAAAAGGTTTTCAATTCAAAACTAAGCGCGAATCGCCGATCTGAGAACGATTTCCGACTAAAGCCGAGTAACGTAATCCACCCGAACCTGACGCTTCATTTAAGTTCACTGTTTAGCAAAACGCGCTTAAAGAAGTTATCACTTCAAAAATAAACTTTTGCCGCGGAATAAATGTTTCATTCTTTGAGTATTTAGTGTTCTTTGTTTTCGTACTTGAAAATTTAAAAAAAAAAAAATCGTTTGATGCTGTGACCTTAATTTAAAGCCATCACTAACGTGCAAAAATTTATTGTCTAATAACAATAAATCTTTGTCACTTATAATTATCCCTTTATCAAGTAATTGAAGCCTTTAGATGATATTTAATCGATTTCTAGAAGCTTCAACGAAATGGATGGGGGGGGGGGGGTGCTCTCATACATTATTGTAACAACTGCACAACAATTCAAAGACAAAAACAATTATCGGTAAAAATCATCTGTTGGTGTGACAAATCCTTGAACCATCGCCACAGAAGCACTTTTGAAATTGCAGTGTTTAGAAATCATGGCTTGTTGAAATCACGTTCCGGGCTCTTATGGACTCGATGGGGTTTACTTAAGGCGTTGCAATTTCTCCACTCTTCGACGAGATTTATGTTCGAGTTATTCCAGCTCAGCAGACGATGTATTATCTACCCTTTCCTCACCCCTGAAAGCATCTCTTCACCGTGACCTCGATAGTAAAAAATCGTCTGTAGACCCAGTTACGCTCGTCAGACGAGAGTGTAAACAGCGAAAGTGCAAGAGATGAATGGAAAAAAAAAAGTTGAAGAACACGATAATATTTTTTTTTTTACACTTATGTTCTTTTTCTTTCGTGTTTGTTTGTTTTTTCTTAACTTTTGGATGTTTTTTCCCTTTCTTTATTTTACCTCTTTACTTTCTTTCCTTCTGCTGGCATTTTATGAGTGAAAGTTGTCTGTTGTTTGTTTTTCTTCGGGAAAACATCTTTGCTTTGCGATCGAAGAATAGGATAATCGATAGACGTTACGTGAATGTAAATAACTGGTATTCAGACTTTATATCTCGTTTTTCCCTCTTTATTTGACACGAAACATGTCATTTGATTTAATTTGATCTTATTACTGGCTGTCTATGACTGTTCTTAGACTCAATTGAACAACAGCTTTTATAGAAATGAAGCGAAACAGTATGTAGAAATTTTGGTTTGATTCTTTATAAAAAAGTAACGTTATATGAATTCAATTACTTTCAAAACATTTTTTTTCGATGGGGCTGCGCATTGGTATTTTAAACCTTTGCAGACCTAGTACATTCCCCAGGAGCTGGTACCACTTTTTTAGCGCTGCACCATATAGGCGATACCAATTACAGCAAGCAATTTTGACGCCCAGTTTCCTCCACAGAGGGAGGCACCCCCCTGAGCTATTAACGATGTGAACTTTGTACTAGGATTTAATTTTGCCGAGAGCATCCAAGCCAAACAGACACTCTAAGGATCTTTCACATGCCGTATAATCATACGACATGTCCACTGTCGATTTTCTGCATCAAGAAAATCCACCGACTTGGGCCGGGGTCGAACCCGCAACCTTGGGTGTAGAAGGCCAGCAACAAACCAACCACGCCACCTAGCCGGTCTATCAAAACATTTGCATGCGATTCCGTTTACATAAATGACATAACTCCATTGCAAATACATTAAATGCTCGGTTAATTCAAACCGAAGTATTTTAAAATAAATAAAATATAGCACGCATTTTTAAAATTTTGTAGAGTTTCTAATTTTGACTAATGTAAGTTTGATATAATAATATAAGAAACGAGGTACGGAGTACATTTTATCCAGGAAAAATAAATTGATGCAAAGAGAAATGAATCAAAAATATCTACTGCTCTCTACAGTATTAGAGGCCCAGTGGCCGAGTGGTAGAGTATCGCGCTTCTACACCACAGGTCCGGGGCTTTATCCTATGACTAAAGCAGCATTGGGCAAAGCAAAATTGATCAAAATATTAAAACTGATTTTTGGCTTTTATTTTAATGCTATATTAACCTTTCTATCAAACACACACATAAATTTTTTTACTTTTATGCATATTTTACACAGTTTTGGGATAGTTTCGATTTCCTTTCTTCCATGATCAAGCCCTTTACTTATATTCTAAAATAAAAATAAAAATTGACATCAAAATTTATAGATTTGATTTCTAGTTTGATAGAATTTACCGCTAAATTTGAAGTACTTTGTTTTCTAATAATTTATTAGTACAATGGGTCATGACCGGTCCACTCAGAAAAGGCCGGTGGGCCACATGCAGCCGCGGGCTGAGTATCACTGGGTTAACGGATCTTCTTAACGTGTGCCATGAGAATAAACTGCTGGTGCCCGATCGGTTGATAATGGTCCAAGTAGATATGGGTGTATCGAGAATATTCTGGGCATGTAACAATACTTCGATCGAGGTGGACTTCGGGAGGGGGGGGGAGACGCTACTGACATGTACGTCAGTCTATGAATATTGACGTCCAACCGTAATAATGACCGTAATATGACGTCCAACCGTAATGTAAAATAAAATTAATCTTCATGCATGCATTCTCGAGAACATGCATGATATAATTGCATAGCTATTTTGGCCATCATTTCTAGATTAAAATATGAACTCTCAAAGTTTGACAGTCTTGTAAATAAAAACCTAGTATATCCATATTATTTCTAAGTGAACATTCTTCTTTCAAATATAAATAATTACTTATGAAATTTTGATTCACGGGTTATTTGTAACTTCATTGGAAAGAATTGAGATATATTATTTTTTAAAATTAAAACTTGAAAGTGAATTTCTACAAACATCTACACGTAACATGAAATATTTGCATGAATAATTAATACAAATATTTCTGTTGCAACTGGTTTCAGATTTACTTTGAAATACTTCTTAGTTCTAAAAACGTGACGTGGTGATGATAATTTCAAGTCAATTTTTAATAGACTTAAGAAAACATTTCTTTGTGATTATTAATCCAAAGTATAGCCTCATGTTGCCTTCAAGTGCAATAATAACAAGCAATCAATCAATCATCCAAAAGTTGTAGGATCTTTAAAAGTTTAAATAAATCGAGTAAGTCTGAATCAACTTTTCATCTTTGATTTAAGACCATGTAAACTGTCGGTACTTACGTACTCTCACAACCGTTTTGGCGACGTTGTATGATACGAATCACATAGTTGCCATGGTTCATGGTTGAACCTGGGTTGTCCCTCCTGTACACCCATGGTACTTTTAAAGACATATTGGATTCGCCATATCATTCAAGGTTTCCAGATCTTATCATTTTCGTGATTTTCGACTGGTCACCTGAGGTGCATGAATTTTGAAGGTGGCAAAAGGAAGTTTCCCAATTTGTACCAGTCCTTTTTCTCCTCAGCACATTCTGCAATGTCTGGGGTTTTCCAGTAAGGAGACTGTTACTTCTCCCCTGCTGTTCTTAGACTTTGTGCAGATTTATGGATTCATGGATTTGATCTAATTTCACTAGACCAGATGGGGATTAGTCCCACCACGACATAGTTGCCAGTTCAGTGCTTACAACACATGCGGGGTTGTCAACTTGACGAGTTATCTTGAAAGTTGGTATTGTTTTGATAATACGGAAATACCAAAAACTTCCTTAATTATATCGTTCATTCTTTTTTTAAGGATTTATCAAGTGCCAATCATGTAACATTTTCTCTATGTTAAAAAAAATTGAAATCTGATTGAATAGTAAATATTACTTAAGAAAGGTTTTGTGATATTTACGTACTGTCAAACAATACCATGGTTCAAGATAACTCTCCAAGTTGGCAACCCTGATTTCGCACGTGTCATAGACGCTGAACTGGCAACCATGTGGTTCGTTTTATATGATGTAGCCAAAATGGCTGAAATAATACGTAAGTACCAGTTTTAACTACATTCAGTTAAACGATGAATGAAAATGCAGGTAAACCTTTAAATAGTTCGCTAAATGTAAATTTCGTTTACAGAAAAATAGAAGCAGCAGTGAACCAAAATAGCATTGGGAAGGAGGATATTATGAAATCTAACATCTTCTGGCACAATGTATCTCCTGTTTTACATTGATGAAAGTAAGAGTAACATTTAAATTAATGGGAGAATGTTCTCACAAAAGAATCGATGCCAATCTCCTCCTGATTAATGTTCGCGAGTTGGCTTTTCTTTTTTTCCCTCACGCTACCTTTTCTGTCATCAAAGAGTTCCTCTTTAAAGGATTATTTTCCTGTCTTAAGTCACGAATAGATCTAGTACTTCGAGGCAACATATCATGTTGCAATAAATTAGTGTGTGGTAAATTCAGCCAAAGTGCTTAAAATAAGATCTTGCCTCTCGAATGATTTTCTCTGTTTCAAAATCTTTAGGCAATGCTCTTTAATTTTGCAAGAGAGCTTGTACAATACCAGTGGCATAACGTACGCCCCCCCCCCATTGCGGGGTGGACTCTAAGAGGCCCAAAGCTTGACTG
Source organism: Trichonephila clavata (assembly GCA_019973975.1). Taxonomy (NCBI): domain Eukaryota; kingdom Metazoa; phylum Arthropoda; class Arachnida; order Araneae; family Nephilidae; genus Trichonephila; species Trichonephila clavata. The sequence goes on along the minus strand of BMAO01027539.1, from coordinate 50,021 downwards.
ATGCTAAGTACGTATTTGGGCTTGGGGCCAAAAACCTAAGTTTGCAAGAGGGCCCTAATATTACCCGTTACGCCACTGTGCAATACTGATTTCTTAATTTTATTGCTTTAGTCATTCTGCAAGGAAGCCTGGATATATTCACTAAACAAATAATTTTCTACTCATTTTAAAATTCCTTCTTTTTACCGTCACTCAAGAACTTAAAAAAATAGTAACATTACATGAAAAGGAAGTTTATGTTTCTTATATCATTCAATCAATTTTATTTATTTTTGCTCCATTTTCACAATTTCAAATCTTAGCGTATGAACACGCTACATGAAATACATTAACTTTATAATAAAATATAAATCAGAATAAATATTGCTTTTGATAATCATCTTTTAACATCTGGTGTAGAATTATTCATGAGTTTCAGAAAAAAATTATTAAAATTCCTTTTAATTCTCAAAAAAACTTTTTAATTTGTAATGGTCTTGTATTCAGGACTTGCGTATAAAAAATTACTAGCTGGCCGCCTAATAGGAATCATCGGAACTGTGTCTCAAAAATTAACAGCTCTACGATTTTAAATTAAGCTTACATAATTTTCTATCGTACGATATCTTTTGACCAATAATAGGCTCCGTCTACGGAAATCATGCGAATCCCAAGACTTCTTGTTGTTGCTTCATTAAAAAAAAAAAAACCCAAAAAAACCAAGACTTGGAAAAAATTTTTTTTGTCTTCATCATGTGTAAATAGTTGTAGTTCGTGTTTGTCTTTTTTTCTATGTTGTGATGTCTAGTTGCATGTTTGCTGTTTGAAATGCCATTCTACATCAATAAATAAACTTAAAAGGTACCAAGCCTCCTCAAGTATGCCACAATAACATGAACATAACACATAATAATCAAGAAAAAAATTTCTTGGCGAAAGGTATTTCATATATATATATATGTGTGTGTGTATGTAGCAATTTAACTTAATTAAAATTTAAATTCTCTAATCTCTTTTACTTTTTCATCAATACCATATTTATCATACTTACGAATACCATATTTCAAAACGCCAAGCTCATTTCATGTCTGTGTTAAAAGGATTAAACTCTATACTTTGACATATTTGTCCGTGATTCCTAGAAAAATATCTTGATAGTTTACACGGGCCTTACTGGGTGATTGAAAAAATTTTCTAAAACCTTTTACGTTATTTCTGAAAATAATTTAATGTTTTCTTTCATTTAAACGTATTATCATGTTTTTTTTTATCTGAATATATGAAGAGATTATTCGGCTTCTTTTATCTTTTGGCAATTGTAGGGAAAGATTGTACACTAGCTCGTTCTCTCCTGATATTTAATATACATATAAATAAATACTTGTATTTACAAATAATTACAACGTTATTTAATTTCATCAAATATTACAGTATTACATTTTTTTCCTCTTGCTACCATTATAATATCTCAAACGGCAAATAAATTATTAGCATACATACACACACACGCACGACACACACATATACAATTCATTTGTACATTCATGGGGAAAACCAAGAATAGAGAAGGCTATAACCACGAAACTATACAAACAAGTAAAGTGGAAATGAGTGTGATAAGAAGAGTTTAGTTTAAATACGCATGAACACATGCACTACAGTAGCACTTGTGACGGATCTGTACGGTCTTCACTAATCTTCTCAATTATTCTTTCAAGTTTTATTTATTTCAACCAATCTCCACTGGGAGCCAAAGCGTGATTTATGCAAATGAGAGATATTATATAAGTTCGGGTTTCGCGAGTTAACGTGTGAAAGAGAAAGAGAGTAGTAAAGTGAAGAGTTAGATTTTTGAAGTAAAGTGAATTAAAGCATGAGTAGTGACACGACGAGCTAAGCTGAAGAGTTAAAGATTGAAATTGGAATATTAAGTGCGGATCCTAGCCATTAGCCGATCCAGCCCGGAATACATCCTTCACCACGACAGACCTGCTAAAGTACAAGAATCAGGTTAGTGACTTAGAAATTATAAATACGTGTACGTGTGTTAGCTATAATTGTACGAGCTGATCTTTCGTGGATTCAGTTCCGATTCCGTAGTTCCGCTAATAGTAACCCCTATCATACTCCACTGTGTTTTATTGTTCTTAAATTTGAATCGTGTGTGTGTAACCTGCCTTAATTAAGAGGTATCAATAAATATAGTGATTTGTAATGATGTCTCTTGAATTCGTTAATCCGCCTACACGTCCAGAAACAAGTAACGGTAGACGGGGAGGTGATAATCTTAGGGAGGTTATATGTCACGACACACTGCAATCAACAATAAAACAATTATATAAATCTGTGCAGTTATATAAACCAGCTATTAATGAAAAAACATATACATATGACGATTTTATCTCAACGCTTCAAAAAACGCGCGTAATTAACAGAATTTGAAAGGAATCATCATTGACTCGAAGATCGCAAAGTACATGTTGCTTGCCGGATCAATTATTCTGTTTTGTGCATCAGGTGTTAGGACAATGATGAGTAGTAGTCTGGATAAATGGGATTTCTAATGCGCAGTTTCACGGATCAATGACAGTTGTTTTACAAATATTTAAGATTTTGTTTTCTACATTTTAAGCTCAGGAGCGAAATTCATTTTGCTTATTGCTTTATCCGAAACTCAGCGGTTCGTCTATAGAGTGCTGCGGGCGGGTTTGGGATGGATTCGTGATTTACCACATTTGCTGAGGATGTGGACATCAGATTGACTGTTAGTGAATCAGTCATTGTTGAGATGCAAATGATACGTGCTTGTAGTAGTCACGGATACTAAGATATGGGATTATCCCTGATTGTTTCCAATTCAAGAACGTGTTAGAGGAGCAATGACGTGAGGTAGTATCACGGATACAAATGAAGGATTCTAAATGCGCCCAGCTTTCACGATCCAAAGTGACAGTTCGTCTTTACAAAAATTCTAAGAATTCTGTTTCTCTACAACATTTAAAGCCTCACGGAAGCGAAATTCAATCCCCCTTGTTGCCCTTATAACCGAAACATCAGTGGTTCCGTCTATAGCAGTGCTAAGCAAGAACGACGCGGTTTGGACTGGACTTCGTCATTTACACACCATTTGCTAGAGCATGTGGACACATACAGATTGCAAAATGGGTGTTAAGGAATTATACAGCTTCATTTGAGAGGCAAATGATCCCACTTGTAGATGCACAGGTATCCTAGGGAAAGGTAACGTTCACCCTCTCTTGTCAACTGACCCAGTCCCCTCGCTGCAGATTGGACAGTTTCATAGCCTACGACGGTCACCTTACTCTGATGATGATATTTGGGAAATTAATGATCCAACGGTATGAGGATGAGATTCGGTGTCCCTATATGCCTAAATTTGTTGTTAGTATTCTGGATGAAGTTAATCAACAGAATAATGCCCAACCACACACAGCTGGAGTTGCTCAGGACAACCCACGTCAAGTAACTTAGCCGCTCTTTCGAGGCCACCCCTCTTCCTGGACGTGTCCTTTGTTAAGTATATTTGGGAATAGCTAGTCACTAAATATCATTCCCTCTATGCATGATTTGAAGGTTGTTACGGCCCGCATGTGCAGAGGGCGATAGTAGTCCTCTTTATTTACGTTCTCAGTATACATGTAATCAACCCAAGGAGCGGAAGTACCAACCGTCGCTCAATAAACCATCATATTTTAAAGTATACAGTCCGCGCTCTCTTTGCTTGAGTAGATAAGTTACACATAACTCAAAGTCTGCTCTTAACCAGTTCAATACATTTATGGAACTACCACATATTTTGTGGTCATAGTTATAGCTATCGCACCCCAACCAAAGGTGTCTGCTAAGCATTTATGCCTCAGTACAGCATCAGACACCTATTCAATTCAAAGACGGACCATGTTGCAGCATGCATTGCGGCACGAAGCAGTCTGACGTAGTCTTTGGCAGAATTGGTTTAATAGCCCTTTTTTAAATAAAAAATTAAACATATATTTCTTTTTTATTATTATATCTATATTAAATTTCATTTAAATTCAATCTATTTTTTTTTGGTCAGCTGATTCCATTTTCTTGAGTTTATGTTTACAATCTATATATATATATAGATCTATATATATCTATATATTTCATAGCATTTGATCAAAATCTTTTAAACAGATCAGAGGATTACCTCAGGTGGTCCTGCCAGTATAGTTTACTAACTATATTTACATTTTTTGAAATTGATCATATTTTTGATGAATCTTTCTTACTATACCGTTATATAGATGATATAATAATTTTTGGTAAAAATAGTGAATTCAAACCAAATATTAGGTACTACCCTGACAATCTCAACCTTCTTAAAACTAATTTTAACTCTAATATGGTTGAATTCCTAGATTTAAACTTGCATCTTATTGACAATAGAGTAGTCTGTAACATTTATGACAAAAGAGATTCTTTTAGTTTCCATGTAATTAAAATTCCTGTATGGAACAGCAATTTGCATCTATCAATTTAAGAAATATTGTTTTGAATTTTTTACTTAGGAATGATAATTAACTACCACAAAATAGATAAATTTAATAATATCAAGAATTCTCCAATGCTGCTTAGATCATGACTATCCTTTTAACTTCTTAAGAAATATATTCATACAAATACATAATGTCTGCTATTTCTGATTTCAAACCACCATACAACAATAGGATTTCAAAGTCAGCATTTTTTTTTTTGGATTTTTTTAAATTTCACAGTTTATTTTTTACATTTTTTTTATTTTTTTTTAAAAAATTTTATTTTACCCATTTTTAATTTTAAATTTTTTTTTAATCTTTTTTTCTTCCTTATATTTTTTTTAATTTTTATCACATATTTTTTTTAATGTTATTTTTTTTAATTTTTTTTTTAAAATTTTTTTTTTTTTATTTTTTTTTTTTTAAATTTTTTTTTATATTTTTTTTTATTTTATATTTTTTTTTTTTTTTTTTTTTTTTTTTTTTTTACTTTTTTTATTTATTTTATTTGGTTTTCTAGATTGCAAAATTGCCTTAAACTAGTTTAATTATTTGTCAAGTCCAATTATTTTGACTCGTAGTTCTTATTTGTATTTATTAATTTGATCTTTTTTTTTTTTTTTATTATTTTTTTTTTTTTTTTTTATTTCTTTATTTTATTTTTTATTTTTTATTTATTTTTTTAATTTTTTTGTATTTATTAGATTTTGCATTTAAATTATTTCGTAACTCGACCAAAGTCCAATTAAATTTATCTCAATTGTAAAAAGTGATTAAAAGAAGAGCCTATAGTAAAACAGGGAAATGCAGTTGATTTTTATTCGCCAATGCTTTTATAAGTTTCCGGAAATGAACGTGACTCACGTTGGAAGATGTAGAACCGATTCATTAGAGCAAAATAACTTTATAAAAACAAAATCGAACCACCTTAGTATAATCACATGTTGTATTTTAGGGGGTTAATAATTGTTAATGCCTTGTTATGTAGCATGCTAAGAAAGAATTCTGCTCTTTTCTGCGTTATGTATTTTTTATTTTATCTTAATTTTTTCTGTTATATTTATCAAAAAATAGAAAGCAAAACTAATAACAGCTAGCTTCATTAGTTACTAGTTTTTTTCTGTAATTTTGTTCTATGCATATATGTATTGATTATAATCGCATAAATAAAGAAAAGGTTCCGCAAAAGGGGCAAATTATTCGTTAAGAAACTCACTCTCTCATTGGTATGGGATTATGTCCACAGGTTGTGACGGGGCTATTCGTGAGATTTCCGAACTAAACCTCATGGGAAACTTTGGGGCTAGCATTTATACTAGTTCACAGCCTTTTCAGGAAAAACACGAGATAGATATATGTTAATTAGTTCGACTATATAAAGTCTATATATATATAGGTTTTGTAGATGTATGGGGAGAAGGAGCCGCTAAGCTGTCAAGTAAATTGTATATCAGAGAATTACTTCACGAACTTAGCGCGCGTTTAAAAGGTATAAATTAAAAGGTGTAAATTGTTAGACTGAAGATTTATGATAATAGATTCAGTACCGGCCTGAGGTTAGTTAGTGATCGTTCTCCTTGTCCATTTCTGGTAGTCGGGTTTACGTAGGATTGAGTATTAGGATTAATCGAGTTTAGGAATCACTCCTAGGTTTCTTCTTATAGTTAAACTTGTGATTGTTTAAGTGTTTGTTAGTACTTGAATAAATATATTTGTTATTATGGTGTTTGTTGGTGATGCTATGTTTCCTCCCACACTTAGAGACGCGCCGGGCAGAGTGAGCGGGGTCCCAGGTAGGACCCCGTCACCACAAAGGCACCCAACGGGTTTGCCCACTGGTAATAGATTAGATTAAGTAATAGATTAGATATAAAGCATGTCAAAACAGTTGTGTATCGACCTCAGTCAAAGAGACGGAACGAGTTAATCGTGATTTATTACAAATGATTGCTTCTTTTGTAAATCATAATCACGAAACCTGGGACAAGTTTCTAAATGAATTAGCGTATGCATTACGAACGGCAGTTCATGAAACCACTGGAAAAACGCCAGCAGAGTTATTTTTGGGCAGGAAACTTATTACCCCATTTCAAAAACTTGTGAAGGTGACGGATGGAGCAGAATTTGTGGTTACGAATATTGAAAAGGTGTTTGAGGAAGCTAGGCGAGAATACTAAGAAAAAGCATGGAAAGTGGGCGAAGTATTACAATAAGAGGAGACGCGAAGTTAACATTAAGGCCGATGATTTAGTGTTGGTTGAAACTCATCCTATAAGCTCTGCCAGTAAAAAAGTGGTAACAAAATTCTGTCCCAAATTCGAAGGTCCTTATAGAGTCGTAAGTGTTAAAAACAATGTTGTAATTTGGAAGGCTGGTAGAAGAACTACAATTAATATAGACCAAGTGCGAATTTACTATCAGAGAAAAATGATGAAGGTGTAGTGGAGGTAGATAGTTCAGTTAGCAGAGGATCCGAGTATCATCGAGTAGCTTTGAGGATAGTCGATATGGGTTGATCGGTCACAGAGCTTTAGAGTAATGAGTCGGGTGGAAGACAGATACAGGAGAGGAAAGAGACTACAAGTGTAGGGAATAAAAGTACTCAGAGAGGGATAAAGGAGAGCAAACACGAGCTGACCAAAAGGCGGGGTAAGCGTGCGATCCCAGAATCACTGTCAGAGGGGACGCAACAGAAAAGAAGGAAGAACCAAAGCATAAGGAGGAAAAGAAAAGCCATACACAGAGAGATCAACAAGCGAAGGCTCCCGTCCTCCATCGCGCCGACTGAACAGGTAGGAAAGAAAAAACGAATAGAAGATCACCACGGTGGACAAGTTCCAGAAGGAGATCGTCAGCAGCCAGAGGAAGAAAGGCTACTTCAGCCAAGATGGAGACAACAGAGAAGGTCCACCCCACGCAATTCCAGAGACGGAAGAGAAGTTCATGGGAAAGCCAGGTCCAGATCGCCAGTAGAAACATTGCCAGACCAGGAAGGATCAATCCGATCTAGAAGAGATCAAGCAGGGCGAGCTCATCACTATAATTTACGAAGGCGCCGACAGTACAGACCAGGTCGCCAGGAGCCAGAGGAGAGTCTACGAAGCAGAAGGTCCACATCGTTGGAGGTGCAGATTGGAGACATCAGAGAAAGGAGAGGAATAAGATATTAGCCAGGTTGTATTGTTTCATTTATATTTTTACTGACAGGCAGTCAGGTGAATTTTTGCAAGAAGCAAGTCTTGTTTTGTTAATGATGTCTAAGTGCAAAAGTCACACTACGTTGAGTGAAAAATGAACTTTTGTATACCTAAATATATTCTAAATTGTGGAAAGCATATGTATGTTTACATTTGTTTCCTACGTGGGAAGACTTGGCTAAGGGTGCCAGAATTCCTTGTATTGTTTGTTTATATTGAATGTTTTGAAAATTGTATACAATTGTGTATGTATCGGCATATTAGTATATATCTGGTTTTTGCGCGCGGCGTAGATAGGAAATTAACCATAACACTAATAGCGCTACGCGATTGGAATGGGAGTTTTTCTTAAACCAGATGAAATTTGTAAAGTAATTGACAATTTAAATATATGTGAATTCAATGTTTTTCTGTATATATACAGTGTTCAAAGAATCTTGTTGCTCGTCCACTGATCCAATTCTCATTTCAGGGTGGCTGACCTGATGTTTTGAAGATTTTGTGTTGAAGATAAAGATATGTAAACCCAAGATATGTTTAAAATATTTAAGTTTTACGGGTTGTATATGGCCGGGTTTTTCCTTCCAGGGGGAGGTTTTTCCTTGGTCCTCGCCCAAATGGGGTACACCTTATATAATGAGTGTAAAAGAAAAACGTGGGAGTGAATAAATATATTGAGCTAGTAGTTTTGAGTGTTTTTTTAGCGTATTGTTATGTTAAAGTTAATGCTAAACTCAAGTTTAAGATGCCAGAGTTAGACGCCAAGTTAGTTTAAGACTTAAATTTTTCAACGTAATTTATATAGGGCCATTAATACCCTTTTATAAATTCCGTTTTTTTCTTGGAGGGGGCTGTGACGAGGCTATTCGTGAGATTTCCTAACTAATCCTCTGGGGAAACTTTGGGCTAGCATTTATACTAGTTCACAGCCTTTTCAGGAAAAACACGAGATAGATATATTTTAATTAGTTCGACTATATATAAAGTCTATTAATATATTATATATATATATATATATATATAGGTTTTGTAGATGTATGGGAGAAGGAGCCGCCAAGCTGTCAAGTAAGTTGTATATCAGAGAATTACTTCACGAACTTAGCGCGTGTTTAAAAGGTATAAATTAAAAGGTGTAAATTGTTAGATTGAAGATTTATGATAATAGATTCAGTACGGCCTGAGGTTAGTTAGTGATCGTTCTCCTTGTCCATTTCTGGTAGTCGGGTTTACTTAGGATTGAGTATTAGGATTAATCGACGTTTTAGGAATCACTCCTAGGTTTCTTCTTATAGTTAAACTTGTGATTGTGTTTAAGTGTTTGTTAGTACTTGAATAAATATATTTGTTATTATGGCGTTTGTTGGTGATGCTATGTTTCCTCCCACACTTAGAGACGCGCCGGGCGGAGTGAGCGGGGTCCCAGGTAGGACCCCGTCACCACAAGGTCATTGAATAAAAGTTCTTGGTTGTAAGGCAATGATGGACAAACCTCCCCTACTATAGCCTGTAGTATAGTAGTATAGAGATTATAATTTTCAATGTTTAGAAAGCATTTTTTCCCCCTCATGAGCGAAAATTTTCATAGAAATTTGAATATATATATATTGCGCATTTAAAATATAATTCTGAGAATTTACATAGAAATTGATGTAACAATTTTCGTCCATGCAGAAAATGGTACCCGTCCTGAGAAATGTACTTAAAATTATTAAAATACACAAATTTGTCTTATATTTCATTTTAAAAAATATTTATTTTAAATATTATTTTAGTTTCAAGGAATTGAAAATCAAGAAGCATGTATTCACAACTTCATTCGTTTCATAATAAAAATTTTTCAAAATATACTATTTTTGAATTTGCATTACATTTTATAATAAATTATATTTCTCCTCCAATCACATTTCTTTTTTCTGGACCTCTAGTAAAAAGTTAAACCAGTACTTATCTAATGTTTCGAGAATTAAGCTCTAAAACCAAACGTCGTGTTGGTATTGGATAACTACTTTGAACTGTTAAAATTCTGAGACTTAGTAGATTCTGCTTTAAATCAGCAGAATGGAGAGCATTTTATTGATCTAAAGTTAGCTAATTCAAATGGATCCATGTATTTCTATAATATAGTTAAGTAAGAAAGGGACTGAACGGAATGAAATATAATTATATATGACATGTTGTCGTATTGACATTTTATTATAAGTAAATCAGAAAATATTTCGCTTTTAAACGTTTAACTATTTTTTTTCAAACATTAACGATATTATTTTAAATGAGTGATTCCCAAAGTCGTCTATATCAACCCATCAAGGGACCGCGTCTGGGAAAAAATAATTTAGGGATCCATGACATGTAAATGAGGACATGTTAATGCTCTCGTTAAATCAGATTATGACTTTACTTTTAAAAGAAAATTTAATCAAATGGAAACCAAATTTACCTATTTAACAGATTTATTTACTAAGCTTGAGAGAGTTAATTTGCAGTTACATGGTGAGAGCATAACATTTATTGAAACAAGGACCATCATTTCAGCGTTCCTTGCGAGAATAAAACTAATGGAGTATAATTTTGGACGTCGAGAATTTTCCCAGTTTCTCAATTGGTCACATACAATCTGTCAGGACGTCTTAACCTAGGTTCAACATTTAAATTCCTTTATTCAGATTTTGAAACTGGGTTTGAGAATACTTTGATTATGGTAATACCACAGCAGAAAGTGAATCCATATGGTAACATTTAACATATATATATATATATATAATATATAAACAAATGTCAGATTATAAGAGCAACTGATTGGAATACTCACAAATGAAGATCTTAAAGTAAAGTTTTAGAAGCGAATGTCAGCAACTTTGACTTGAAAAATGTATATGTTATTTATCTCCTGAATTATGAAATATTATGAGCAAGTTTTTAATGTCTTTTCGTAGTGAAAGAGTTTCAGCGCGGTTGCCAATCCACAAAACAAAGGGATGAAAAAAGACTGGACACTACTAAGCAAAAGATTTTGGGACAAGATTAATGCCAAATGTTGAAAATTTGTTATTGAAGCACCAGATTCATCCCTCCCATTAAAAGTATGTGTTTGCTTCTCAATTATTTTATATAACAGTTATTTCATGTATTTAAATTTTAATTAAAAAACCTGTATTTCTTGTAATCTGTAAGATTTAAACACTGAACTTCATTACAGTTCGAAATTATTTTTTTTAAAGTAGCTATATACTAGCAGTCAAAAAGACATTTAATTTGATAAATTTGCAAAAACTCTATATTAGTTAAGTAGGGGTCTACCCCAAACCAAAATGCATGGCAAGGGGTCTATAACACAAAAAAAGTTTGGGAAACTCTGTTTTAAATGATACAGTACCTAAGTCTTCGAGATAAGGTAGCATTCAACTACGCTTTTTTCGCCATAATAGATATAAAGAAGGAAACGTTTTTATTACATTGACGAAATACGGGAAAAGTAGGTATCTATATAAGGCACTGATGTCTGTCGTTATAACCCGAAAATAAATCACTTTCAAACCCGACGGCTGCGGCGCAACAAAACCATACATCACACCTTCTACCTTTCTTAAGAAAAGATTCCGAAAAGGGGGGGGGGGACATTCCATTAAGGAAAAAAGAAGACCGTCGTGCCACTTCGCCATCAATCTCCCTCTAGCAAGTGCGGGACAAGGGCTAAAACTTTTAACCCAAACGAAACTATTTATTCGGAATCAAAGAAAAGTTCTTAAGAGCTTAAATTACTACACACCAATTCTTGGATTTCTAGCAGCTAGTTCTGCCTCGTCCTTTGTTAGGAGAGATTCGACAAGAAAGAAAGGAAGTTCTAAATAAAACGATGCTGCCGTTTCGAATGCTGCAGTGGTAACCTGTCACAGGGCCCCTTGACCTTTGATCTCCCCCCCTGCCTTCTTCTTTAGAACAGCAAGTGGGTCGAACAGATCAAATAAATGAAAAGAACAGCCAGTGATTTTCTTGTGAAAACAGCTCCCACCCTCATTCTTTTTTCTTTCTTCAGTGTATCGACGCATTTAGATGGCGGCACCACTAACAATTCTTTTCTGAGCAATATAGAAACTTTAAACATTACTATTACCATGTAAGAGTGTAATATATTGATAGGCAGTAAACTCTCTGATGGTAGTTGTTACGTATGTCCTTAAATTCCAACTGAAATAGAATGCTTAGAATTTATTGTCAGTTCTTTCGTTTTAATGTCCAATGGAGTTTATAGTTTAGGGTACTTAAACTCGATAGGAATTACTTTGAGTATAATATGTGTAAAATTGCCCTTTCAAACTAAGAATTTATTGTAAATGCATTATGCTCTTGAAATTTTATTGCGAAAAGGATGCGTAATTTAAAACTAAATATGTGATCTGTAAGGTTTTGAATTTTTTTCTAAACATGAACTGCATATTCCTTCCTTCCCAAAAGACAAGGATGTGAATTAAAAATTTTGGCAAATATTGAATAAATATTTCTGATTCATGTAAGGCAGGAATGGCCAACCTTTTTGGGAAAAATGCCACTATCTGATTAAAAAAAAAGCACTGCATGCTCCTTTCTAAATTTTCCAACAAACAAAAGAATATGAAAAGGTAAAAACTGTTACTTATAAGTTTATTACGGATTTTTTTTTATGCAAATAACACATTCTTTGTACAAGTCTAAGTAGTGGAAATTAAAAAAAATAATATAATAAATAAGACAATTTACAAACTTAGGTTTGATTGCTAATAAATTTTTTACTGGTTCATTCAGTTACTAGGTTACATAGGTATAAAATAAAAATGAGTAATTTGAAACGTTTAATTCTAAATAATAATTGAACAGTCAGCATTTTCTAATTTGGTTTTTCAATATGTAACTTTTTACCAAGTCATCTATATTATGTGTATAGTAAAAAAAATTTCTTCACACAAACATGTTAATCCAAAACTACAACAATATCTGAATCCAAATCGTGTAAGTCTATAAAATTGCTCATCGGTACAGATTTTCCCGAATTGAATGAAATTTGGATCCCTAGCAGTTGATATAAATTAATATATATATATATATATATATATATATTATGTTACTATGTATTTCCTTTCATATTTTCTATTATTTTTATTTTATTTTTCTTTTGGTTGCAAATTACACGTGGTTGGTTTTAGGCCTAACTTTTCAATATTGGTATGCTTTCCTGCTATGTATAAAATTTCTGCAGAACAGGGGAAGGTAGGATCCATAAAATATATTTAACCCTAATTTTGCTGGTCCTAATTCAGCAACAGCTTTAGAAATCATAACAGGTCTTCATTTTAGTCTATTGACTCTTTTGGCTTCTTACATTTTAAAGTTCTAATTCTGTTCCATGTTATACATACGCTTAGTTAATTCTTCTATAATAGACTCTTCCATCATTTTTAAAGTGTGTTTCTTGAAATCTGGTTTAAATCTTCTAGCTTTGTTAGTGATATTACTTTGTATTATCAATTTTATTATGCCATGTATTTCTTTCATTTTATGTTACTATACATATATATATTTATATATATATATATATATATATATAGATATATTTGCTTTTCAGGGTAGTAATGTGTTGTAAGTCAATAATTCCGATTTGGATTTTAAGTGAGTAACATTTAACGTCCTGCAGAGAAATTATGAAAAAGCTGTAAAAAAATTTCAGCATTTTTTATCATCTTGAAAATCATTAAAGATTGCACTGAATGAATTCTGTACACAAAATAGATAATAAATTTTTTAAAACTATCATAGCTCGGAAAATTCTTAACTTTGGTAGATAGATAGCTCCTGCACTAAAGTGAAATATATATGTTAATCTTTTTCTCCACAATCGAGGGGGGGGGGATGCAAAAGTTTGTACACAAAAGAAGATATATGATCAATCAAGGCTGTAAAAGCGCAATTTTTTCATGTATTATTAAACTTAAATGATTTAAATGCCCCATAGTATAGGTTAAAAAAAAGCCTATCTTCATTCTTGAGTAGCAATCACTCATTGGGAAGTGCATTGTTTTCTGCTAGATATTTTATAAAACACGCGCCTTCAAATTCTAAAACCTCACTAGTGTATTTACTTTGGAAAGCCAGCTCCGAAAACTACGAAGGAGTACTTTTTAAATGTGGCTCAAACAAGGGGGGGGGGGACCCCCTTAAAGCCCTTAATTTTTTCCGATTGATTATAATCCTATGTATATAGTATGTAAAATTTAATTAAGAATTTGGAATAAATAATTTATTTTATTAATTAATACTAATTATTTATTCGATAATTAATTTTTTACTGTTTTTTGCTCCTAAAATCGACAAAATCAAAAGGAACATGATACGAGACTGGTGGACTTTCGACCTTAACTCCCCTCCCATCCTGAAAAATTCCTGTGTGTGCAACTATTTTCTACATTGTAATTTTCTATTATAATTCAATTAAGTATATTTAAAACAAGCTTGTTTTGTCTCAGATAAGCACCTTTCAATTAAATTGTATAAAAATTGGTATTTATTAAATACCTTTTTAATTTCTCATTAAGTCTTCGTGGGCCACAGTCACAACTCAGCCGTGCCACATTGTGGCACGCGGGCCATGGGTTTACCATCAATGATATAAAGCATCCGATTGATGAGGGGGGTTCTGGTCCCGTGGACTCTTCCCCTTCTTATCGCCTCTGATATAACTCCTATAATTCAATTAAATACTTTTTCCTAATTTTGCTAAAAATTATTTGAATTTATAGTTTTTGGTATATAACTAATAAAAAAGGTTAATTAACAAATGTAATTGTTAAAAAAATACTAAATGTGATAAATGTAATATTAAAAATAAAGCTCAAAATTAAAATACATAAAACCACATTTGGACTGTAGGATTTAAAGTATAGAACATAGGTTCCCAAACATTTTTGTCCCACAGACCCCTTACCATGTTTTTCGGTTTTGTATAGACCCCTACTTGCCCAATATTAAATTTTTGCAAATTTATCAACTTTAATGTTTTTTGACAGCTGCTATAGCACTACTTACTTTAAGAGTTTTATGTTTCTAACTGGAGTTAGTGTGTTTAAGACTTAAGAAACACATGTGAATCAGTTAATTAAATTTTAATTTAATATACAAAATAATTACTACATAAAATAACTGAGCAACAAACAAATGTTTTTAATGGGTGGGATGAATCTGGTGCTTCACAACAACACATTTTTAACATTTGGCATCAATCTTTTCAGGTTTAACTCGCAAACTCCTCGGTTAGTAGGATCCAATCTTTCTTTTCTTCCTTTCTGTTTTTATTTTGGAGATTGGCAACCATGCTGAAACTCCTTCTCTCTAGGAAAAGTAATTAAAAACTTTCTTAAGATGTTCCATTCGAAAAAATAACAGGTATATCTTTTAAAAACCAAAATTGGTGACATTCGTTTCTAAACTTTATTTTAAGAACTTCGTTCGGGTTATTAAAACAAGTTTCTTTTGCAATCAGACATTTTTTTCTTTTTAATGTGTGACGACATGAATTCATTACTTACTGTGATAATACCATGCTCAAGCATTCTTAAACCTAGTTTCAAAACCTGAGTAAAAGGTATTCAAATGTTGAACATAGGTTAAAACATCGTTTTTCTGGTAGGTTATGACAAATTGAGAAACTGTTAAAATTCATGACGTCCAGTTTTATACTCCTTTAGCTTGATTCTGGCAAGAAACACTGAAATGATGGACCTTTTTTAATAAAATTTATGCTGTCACCTTGTAATTGCAAATTAACCCCAGTAAATTTAGTAAATAAAGCTGTTAAATAGGTAAATATGGTTTACACTTTATTAGATTTTCTATTAAAATTAAAGCCACAATCTGGTTTAGACTATCGTAGACACCCATTTACACCTCATGGACCCCCGAATTATTTTTTCACTGCTGTGGACCCCTTGCAGGTCGTCATAGACCCCTGGGGGTCCATATAGATCACTTTGGGAATCACTAGTATAGAACATATTAGATGAACCGTAAAATCCGGCATATAATGCGCACTTTTAACACAAAAAACAAGATCGTAATTTACGGGTGTGCGTTATACGCTGGGTATAAAAATGAGAGCTTTAAAAAAAATTTAAAAAAAAGATCGGCATAGAAAAAAAATTAGACCTATTTATACATCGAAATATTGTTTATTTAAAATAAATGACATCCTTATGATGTATAGATGTGTACTTCTAGAAATGTACTATTTTTTCTAAGGCTTGGGATAATTCATTGAATAAATGACTTCAAAACATAAGAATATTGCATACGTGCATTACAGGTTTCTTCGTAAAATAGGAGGTGCGCGTAATACGTCGGATTTTACGGTAAATAAAAATGAACTGTTTTAAATAATAGAAACGAAAGATAAATTAAATTACTCTGTTTTCTTGAAAATTGGCATACTATAATAATTGCTACGATACTTACTGGTCTAAAATATTCTGAATTCGATCCCATTCCTTGATTTTAAATAAATAGAATCAAGTCACTTTTAACGAAAAATACTTAAAACAAATAAAATATACGTGAAAAAATTAGAAATATTTCTTTCGCTAGAAATGGCAGTCTTCTAAAAATTAAATTTATCTTTTCTTGGAAAACTAAAAGGGAAGCAATTTCTCCTTTTAAAACAGCGTTGAAGTAAAAATTATTCTAACTATTTAAATTTGTATGGATGAATGAGACTTCTATTTGCTCTATCTTCAGATAATTATTTTGTTATTTCTCAAGCGACGTTCATTTATTAATCAGTTTTCGAAAAAGATTCTTAACAGAAACCGAACAATCTGCAACTCAATGGATAATAAATTCCTCTTCTTACTTCTAAAAAGGTGGACAAACAGAACTTCGTATTCATCAAAGATCAGCAGACTCAGTTTTATCTGAAAACAAAATAAGGTAATTTGCATGTTGTGTATGCACATTCGTGAAGTTCCTTTATTCAGTTATTTGTTTACTCAAAAGTGGCAAAGCTATTAAATGATTTCCTTTTAAAATAAAGTTTTTTTCATATGTAAAAATTCTTGCTTTGTATATTTTTATATTTTGAAAGCCTTCTCTGGTATTTTAATAAAACAAAGTGTACAATATAAAAATTTTTGTTTACAAATTCTGTGAAAACACACTTGCTACAATGAATGCACCATTTGTTTGTAAACTATATGACAGTAAATACTTTTAGTGCTGTTTGAAGTTTATGAAACAAAATGAAAAAGAACGAATGAAAATGGTACAATTAAATCAAACTTTATTTATTTTTATGCTCTTAAGGTATCTTAATGTTCCTTATCCCTTTACACGTTCGGAACCATGATTTTAAAAAAGTATATTAATTAATGTTTTTTTAATTATATTTTAGTGTCTCCTGAATTATAGATTATATATTTAAAATTGTTTTAAGGTATTATATTTTAGTGCAATTTCTTCACAAAAAATGTGAAAAATAACATGTTTCAAAATATTCTCCTTTAATGGAAAATGCTACTATAATAATAATAATTTGCCTACATTGCAAAATCTTCTCTACAGAGCCTGAACAAGGATTTTTTGAAGAATTCACAATATTTTCAGTTATTACTAATCGAATTTTTCTGTTAAAATTTCCTAGTTAGGGCTTTGTACAGGAATATTATAGCAATATATTGGAAAAATATTATTATTATAAACGTATTTTCCATAAAAGGAGAACATTTTGAAAATATGTCAACTTTTCTTCCTTTTTGGCAAAATAGCATTTAAATATTTTTTTAATGTAATAATATTCCTTAACTTTATATGTACATTCTAATTCAGGTTACACTAATGTATATGAAAAAAAACCCCATTTATTTATACAGTTTTGCAAAATTACGACCTTGCTCATAGTTCCTCCCCTTCAACTCAATCCATGACTCTTTTTTCGACCAATCAGAAGGCTACCACTCATCATCAGGAAAGCTACAACCAAAGGCAACATCACAGATTAAAGGCTGGAGGATTGCAACGCAACCCAAGTGCCTAATGACACCCCAACGCCAGTTGATATGTATATCAAATAAATTATTCATTTATACTCTTTTTCAAAATTACATTTCTGAGTGTAGTTGAGTATCGGTAAGAAAGTGAAGCTTTATAAGAAAACATTTATGTCTAAAAATAATGCCATAGATACTTTTCAATTATTTAAAATGTTGAAAACAATGTCTTTCCCCCTCCTTGTGCAACTATTTTATCGCATAATGAAAATGCCTTTCAAGTCACAAAAATACACCTTAGTCAAAAATACATATTCTTTGAAATAATTATCTATCTATATCCTAATAATATTATAAACATGAAAGTTTGGATGTATGGATGTTTGTTACTCTTTCACGCAAAAACAACTGAATGGATTTTAATGAAACTTTACAATAATATAGCTTATACATCATAATAACACATAGGCTATAGTTTATAAAGATAATGTGTGAAGCGTCCAAAATATAACGATAAATGTCAAGTAAGTTGGAAAAAATTCTGCCATCCACAAGCTCTCTATTCTGGCGTGCGATGTAAAAACCGTTAGTTTTTTATACGTATATAATTACGTATGTGCAAAAAAGCTCGCGACAGCATATATCTATCTTTTATGTGTAAGCCATATCGCCAAAATAGTGAACCATAAATACAATAAAAATTGATAATTTATTTCAATGCACGTTTTTTTATGATTTTATTATCAACCGATCATTATAAAAATTGGCAAATATATGTATTCTTTTTTTGGAAAAGGTTTTTGCGAAGTCATTTTTGTTGTAGTTCCCCACCAGGTGGAGCTAAAGCATATCAACTTCTGCACCATTCAATCCATCGCCAAGTTGCCAACATGGTCGCCCAAAATGATGCCAACTTGGCTCTATCGCCAACATTTCGTTATGTTTCCATTGAATCGCCATTATAATGTAAGGAACGGCGTTGCTTGCGAATATTACATTTTTAACATAAAATAAATACAAAAAGTAAAATTAACGTATTACACAACCAGATATAAATTATTTACAATGTTTAAAGCGTTCATTACACAAAAATTTTAACAATGTGTTTCTTTTGCTGAGCCGAGACCAGCTTGGGAAGGTGTTTTCAAAAATAGACCCACAAGAGAGTTACGGGGTGTTATAAATAAAAAAAATCCTTTTTATTAGCTATTAAATCTACAGATTTAAAATTTAACAAATATGTTTGTTTATTTGTTCAGCTAAGATATGCAAAAGCTTTTTTTTTGTTACATTTGCAATAAACGTAAAATTTACTCATTAAAAACTTCTTTATCCTTCAATCTGTACTGTTTAATTTTTCAATTCACCCATACGCGCGCGAAGAATGGGTATATGAGCTAGTATATGTATATATATTTCCATCAAGTAATACAGAATTAAAATTTATATGATACCTATATGTGCGTATTAAGCATTATAACAAATGCGATACATTTTCCTAGTTGTTCAAACTAAAAATAGAAATCTTTTTTTAAGCCTACTTCAAATAATCTAGGAAGATTAATAAATAACAACTCAAACAAAATATTAAGATTCCCAACTTCCTTCCAAAAACAGCCGTTACTTTAATTAATGCTAATCTCTCCGTACTTCTCACGTGTAACTTTTCCTTTTTGAGACCTCAGTGTGTGTGGAAGCCGATCACAATTTCTTCCCCCGTTTCTGTTTTTGTCGCAAAAGATTGCGTGCTATTCCTTCGGCCGATTCGCCATTTTCCCAGGATAATGTTTCCTACAGTGACAGTCAAGTGGAAAAAGGAGTTTCCGTTTCTCTGCCAGAGAATTGCTTAATATCTCTTCCGTGGACTCAAGTGTCGTGGGAGACCTTTCCTGTAACTGCTGGGGCTGATTGCCGCTTATCCTTAGGTCCTTCTAATACCAGGAGCGATTCGATTGCCATTTAGATGGCTCAGAAAATGAATAGTCATTTGGAAGAAGAGGGTATTCCGAACGGGTGTAATGTAACGCTTGTGTAAGCGTATCGACGACGATTTATCCTTACTTTTGTTTTTTCAGGTGAGCTCCTACCTTTTTATTGAGGGGATCAATATGACTAGGGCGCAGTGGAAATAGTCGAAAGAAAGTCCGTGTAAGAAAATTAAGATTCCTTTTCTAACCGAATTTTATCCAGTATATATTTGATCGAAAATTTAATTTGAAAGCTTAAATTAAAAGGCATAAATGTATTTAGAGAAACTGGGATCCTTTACAAATAGTTTTATTGCTAAATTAATTTAAAATGTTATAAATTCTTTCAAAATTATTAAATATAAATTACTGTTCGAAAAAATAATTGTTTTTAGTTTGAAAATAAAATTATTGCAACTAATGGGACTCAATTCTGCATTAAGATTTTTATCCTTTTTACATTCAGTTCGACCCCAATTTAACGAATTTACACACACACACACATTAGGGCCGAACTTCTCATTCGTTACTTCGGAGTTATTCGTAATATCAAGGTTAAAATAAATACACATTTTTGGCACTTATTTCTTAAAAATTCTATAATAAACAACTATACAAAAAATATTAAAAGTTAGAAATTACACACTTTCTATTCAGTAGCTAAAAATTACGTACCATTTAATTGGAAATTCAATCACTGTATGACAATTTCTTTTATTCCTGATTCGTAAGAGTTCTTTTTCGACTTTATTTAGAGAAAATAGGTCGCCAAATCTGGAAGTTGTATATGGAATTAGTCGCCAAATCTGAATAATCGTTATTCTTGATGCCCTGATCAGGACAATGGAACAAAATTAGGAAATTATTGTGTTGTCATCGGTCCTTGACAAGTGTGCAAAATCTCCAATTAATCTGCCCTTTTGAAGTGGGTAAAAATCGAGTTCAAAGATTCCGTTACAAACAAGTGAAACTTATAAAAGCGTGTTAAAAATACCGCGTCCTTTACATCTTGCTGCACGAGGTACGTTTTCACAGTTTCCAAACAACGTAAAGCATTAGAAACTGTCACAGTTTTGATGAAAGTTTCTGCATCAATTTCTGCATTAAAATTGCTACGCATTCATTTCCGACAATGTGTCCTGCTTCGCAGATTTTCGAAATCAAAATTTTCTACCAAACCGTACATGTAATAAACCTCTTTTATCTCAAGAAAGAGAGCGTTCCATCCGCTTCACTGCGTTGTGGAGTGGGATGAAGTAAAAGAATCTCCTGTCCTATTCAAAACTTACGCGGTAGGTTACATTCATGACTCATCTACACTTGTTAAGCCAAAGAATGGGCTGTACCCTTTGCTCTCAAAATTTTCTTCTGTAAAGAAAAGTGTTTTTCTGTTTCGGGCAAAAAGGATTGAGTTTGAAATGAAATCCAAAAAATTATTTTCTAATTCAAACTAATAAAAAAAAAACATTTTTAGTTTTAAAAAACTCGTTACAAATGGAGTTTGCATTAGTTTTTGGCACTAGCGTACACGAGGGGGTTGGGGGGTTTCAACTCCCACACAGACCAACAAATTTTGAATTTTTATCATGCAGAACACCCTCCCCCTCCCGGCGCTTTTGTCTACTTGTTTTTTAGAATGTAACTCTTCATATATAAAAGAGATGGGGCATGTCATTGGTGATGGGGATCAGTCGACATCAATATAAAAACAACTTTCACTCAATCTCTATATTTTGATATACTATTGACTTATTAGCCCGTGCTTAATAGGAGAGAAACAAGTATCGAACTCCAACCAATAATAATTAAGATTCCCTTAACTGCCACTGAAATCTTCATTTCACAGTAAAGCGGGTTCCAAATCTAATATAATCTAAAGCAGCAGGTATACGAAAATCCATGAAATCTTATTTAACTCGTCATTAATCACAAAAAAATATTCAAAGACGCTCTTTACGCCTATAACCTCAAAATCTTTCCTTACAATTATATATATATATATATACTATCTCAACACTCATACCAATCTTACTTCTCAATAGTTAACAAATTTAATCTGAAAATCTATTAGAACTTTTTCTGAAGGCAAGATTCTCAAATCATTCAAGTAATACATAAAATAGATTTACCTAGAAATTAGTTTGAAAACACGTTGAGAGAACCAGTTACAGTTACACTAAAATAATTTTTTTAACTTTTAAATTGAATGGACATGTCCATCCTATATCTTGTAAATGTGCTGAAGATTATTATATAAAATTATAGTCCTTCTTCTCATTTGTTTCCTTTTTTAACTATGTAATATATGTATGTAATGTATATATACGTGTTATTAAACAGTTTATTTAGAACTATATGAAAAAAGAACACAAAATGTTTGTAAGGAGTTATCGAATAGCAATTTAAGAATAGTTATGTAATATTTTTTAATGAACCTGTTTCTAATTAGTTAAATCTAAAACATTCAGTAACAGTTTATATATATATATATATGTTAAGACATGGCGAGTGGTAAGGAATTTCTTTATCTGGATCATTATTTTGACTTTGATGGCTGATGTTGCATATTAAAATGATATTGACGAGGCAGTCCTTTACGTCAGCAACTCTATTTATTGCACATTCTGAGTCACACAGGCATCCACAGCTTAAACTTTAAAAAGGGAATAGACGACGGAATACAGAACAAAGAAAACTAAGATACTAAGCGCTGCAGCCGGCTACATGATTAAAGACAAAGAATAGAAAGGCGGGATTTCCAGAGATCTCACTATTTATACTCAGCATGAAATCATATAATCTGGGTGGGCGGATGGATGTAATTAAAATGGTCCCCATTAGGCGGGTAGCTAGTTAAAATAATTGAACAGTTGACCTGAAGGACTGGACTAGAGAATAAAAAGTTATTTAAAAGGATACTAGAGGGAATCATTTCAACCCCCCCCCACACACACACATAGATAAAACAAATTGCATGCATTTTTTATTCTTTTATAGATTTAGTGTTCTAATTCATTCTATTGTATGGAAGAATAAGGATTGGATTTAGGATATCGAATTTAATTACTTGAGTTTTTATGTCAGAGTAATTGACGTTGAAAAGTATTCGACTTTGCTTATACTGTAATAAAAATGTTCCTATCTCAATATATAGCAATAAAACTTCTGGTAATGTAACATTATTAACATATTTAATAAATCAAAAATTTAAGTCTCAAATGTTTGAAATCTGAACAATAATAGGTTGTTATTCAATGTCCCTCATTAGATATGTTATGCTAAGTAAAACAAGTTATAAATGGAATTAACAAAAATTAATTAATATCCAATGATTGCTTTTTGGCATTTACTGATTTCTTAAAAAATGATACTTTCTTAAGATATATTTAAATAGCATTGAGCTAAATGTATAAAAAGTACCAATTTACGGTTTGGTTAATCGATATTTGATTAGAGTTTAGGCAATGTATGGCCAAGGTTCGCCAAACGCTCGCTTATTTACGAGCAACTAAGAATATTTTGCAAAGAATTGTTACAAATAGATATATCTAGAATTTCAGCGAACACGAGGGGATGAAAAGATAAAGGTAAGTAAAAAAATGATAGATAAAGAGAAGGGTCGAAAATAGGGAAAGACTACTAGGAGATTTTGGGGTGCATCACTTATGTTTACCAAAAACTGCAAATCCCATGGAAGTGAAAAATCTTCCGAAACCCTTCCTGGGAATTCTGTATTTATTCGAAGAAAATAAGGCCCTTGTAGATACAACATAAAAGAAGAAAAAATAGAGAAATGTATGTCATTTTCCTAAGGAAAAAAGTATTATCTATTTTTATGTACATACATTTTTTAGGATTTTAAAATAGAGACTTCATCTACCATTTTCCTCTAAAAGAAAACTGATTCACGCATCAAGATACACTCACAAGAAATTATAGTTTTATATATAAGATAAAAAAGGCTATTTTAAAAAAAATCCCTTCATCTTTAATACCTAATTATTACAATATTAAACACCAAATTACAAGAATAGTAATAGGACCTTAAACAAAACAAAAGAAGTGAATCCGACGTATTAAGAAGTCGTAATGATTCGAACGCTACAATATTTCTACAGATTTCTTTATGAGAACAAGCCTTTCACCGCATCAGTTGAATGAAATGACATGCTACTGATTAATTGATCTCAGACATCACACAAACAAGTTTGAGACACACGATTAATTGAAGTAGGATCATACTTAAAAATATGATGGATGAATCCAGGAAACATATTATTAATTCTTCCCTCCTGTTCGAAACAAAAAGGATTCCAATATCAAACAATGACTTTAACAAAGGAACAAAATCATTCTTAATGGAAATCCGATTAGGCAAGCAAAATCTTCATCCAGAATCTGAAACCTACATGCTCCTAAATTGCACACGAGATTTCCTTCGAAGATCGACTAATTTCACCTTCAAAGAACGATTTGAAATTTCAGTTCACGTTCGAAATCCCAGCATTCAATTCATTTCCAGCAATCTTATCTCCATTAAAGCATCCAAGCATCCTAACCCGATGACACACCTTGCTGAAGGTACTTGATGAGAGGGATCACTATGCCACTGTGCCCTTCACACTTCAAAATTCGAAAGAGAGAGAAACTTTCTGTCATTAAGAGTCGAAGAGTAATCATTCACCCGTAGCAGATACGGATCTTCTTGTAGAGCCTTAAAGTATTGTTGTGGAACTCATCCGTCCTATTTAGTTGCTACCATGTCTAGAATCTCAAATTGATTCCGTGAAAGCAAGCGTTCCATGATATAAGGGAGGGAAGAGTATGTTTATGATGCGATTGCAATTAAAGTACTGCTGAACCCTCTGTAGGGTGAAGGTGATTTCTAGCGTTAAATGGTCGTCTGTTTCCCATGTATCAAAAGTGGAAGTTTTACGTGAGTGAAATGTTATTGGGGAAAAGCAGGATTATGTAATGGGGGAACAATGCTCATTAAGGGAACTTTTAATGACTATTGTTCATGTAAGCTGCTTTATTTTTATCTCGAGAAAGATTACTGAATATAGTTTCAAGTATTTATTGCTTTTCAAGGAGTTTTGTACTTTCTTTTCATCATAATGATTTCTTATTAAGGTCACTGAGTGGACTATAAGGGATCTATCTATATACATCATGTCATTTTGAACCATGTGATAGGTACCCCGTGAGGGAATCAGCTCCTTATCTTCTGAAAAAAGTCTCAGAGAGTGGCATCATTCTATTTTTCAAAATTGGATTGAGAACAATAAAAAAATTATAACAGAATGAAAATAATCATATGAATTAAAAAAAAAAAAAAAATATCAATTATAAATAAGCATTAGATACTGAACTTAAGATTAATACTGAATTAAAACTAATTTCTTTAGCATTAAATAACAAATTACTTTATGTCCAGTCTGGTGGCTTTAAATTTCTGGCCCTAGGACGTATTGTGTGAAAACACAAGGTTCCTTATTGGAAGGTACTACTGTATTTTTACCCTATTAAGGTATCCGACTACTTGAGCGACAACTTTTTTTTTTAAAAAAAAGGGAGATATGAGGATTTTTTGTGGTTTTTAGATTTTTTTAGTACATATTAAGAAAAATATGCTAAAATTAGGAAGAAAAAAAATTATTATTACTAACATGGTAAAAAATTGGTAAAAATTTACAAAAAAAACAACAACATAAACGCGGCCCATTTTGTACCAAAAGTTTATGAACAAATTTTCAATTCTGATGCGTTGCTGTGTTATTCATTTTTGAAATGACCTTCAGAATAAGAGATATTTTAATTTTTAGAAAAACTAGAGTAATTTATCTTAGTTATTATAGGAAATTGCTTGAGAAAACAGTGATTGTATTAACATAAGGAACTGTAAATTTTGTAATAAAGCATTGATTGAAAAATCTGTAGGTTAAAACACTTCTACTATTATACAAAACATGCACAAAAAATTTCAGCAAATTATTTTCAAAACTTTTTTTCAGTAGTCGCTGTCTCCGTTTGAACATTTAAAAAAACAAACATTTCGAGTAAAACGCGTTTTAAAGTATGACACCTTGCTTAAAGTAATGACATCTGCTTTAACTAAAACACTCTTGTACTTTTTGTTCTAGTGAACAGAAAATAATAAACTTGGTATTTTTATAAAGCCAATAAGATGGCCTATAAAATAAAATCATAAGCAAATTGTCAATTATTGGCAACATTCACATATTTAGGGTAGTCGGGTACCTTAAGTGACAAGGACTACACCTGAGTCGGCATCTCTCTCTCCTAACTACAACACCAACGGGTGGACATTGAGATTCGACAAATTTAACGCACATCGGACGCTTCTACAAGGCAGGTCTTCAGTGGCACTGGGACTCGAACCTTCGATACGCCGGCCGTGAGTTCGTGACCATAACCACTAGGTTCCCACGGCCACATTAAAAAAAGAAAATTTTGCTTATGAGAACATAGATGAGGTTTTACACATCCATAACGACAACAATTTCAAGTTAAGTATTCTTTCTTTAACCATGTTAGTTGTATTATTTGTGTTGTGTTACATGCTTGAATTCCACACGCAGTCTGAAGTAATCTCAAACAGTAACGTCATCGCGTGCATATTTTATTTATTTTTCATAATAATGATATTTAAAAATAAATGTGTCTTCTGAGTGGTAACAGTTTTTGATTGTGTACAAAAAATAATAAAAGAATAAGAACAAGAAAATGACGCTGTTGTTTTAAATGTTTACATAATTTATTATGTTGTTTTCAAAGACTTATTAAATAGATTAGAAAAAAAACTAAATCTAAACAATTACGCAGTGTTTAATTCGGAATATACATTTAATAATATAAGTATTGATTAGGAACTTCAAGAAACAACTGGCAATGAAAGAAAAGTAAAAAAATAATTCTTAAAACCGTTCGGAAAAGTTAGTAAAATTAAGACCACACTATACAAAGCCTTTGCTAAGCTGCTCTATAATTTCGTAATTCAATTATTTTACATCCGTTTTAATTACATATGTCATTTCCAAAGATTTAAAAAATCTGCATTCATTTTCATTGGATCTATATATAAAATTTAATGGCTTTGTGATACTTGGAATATTTACTAATTTAGATATTGGTGTCCATTAGTAAAGCATACGTAATGCCTCTAAGTTTAACAAAAATCGCCGTCTCCGTAAAATTTTATAGTATAGAAATAAAAAAAACTGTGCACTTTTAATAATGATAAGTATTTACTTATTCCTCCCTTAGTATCAACCAATTTCCCTAATGGTTTCCTAGAGTAAACACTTTCAGCTTTAATAACCTTTCAGAAAAAAATAGAACAAACATTATGTCGAATTTCATTACAGATATTTTGAGAAGGGTGCAGTTACAGTTTGTTTGAAAGCTTTGAATTTGATCGGTATTTTAAAATATGTACTTTGAGATTTTCTTTTTCTTTACCGAGAGATAGTTTAGGCGTTTATTCGAAAGAGCGAAAAAGAATCTAAGTCATTGTTACAATACATATTTATTCTGAAACTATATTTCTGTTCTATTTTAATTTAGATTCTTAAATAGCATGATTATTTTTAATGAATCATTTAATAAAAGTGAAATATTTGAGCACAGAAGATTTGAATCATCCCAAATATATTCCCCAAAATTCGTTCTATTTTATTTTTTGTCGTGCCACACATTTGCACTTTTTACTCAACGTATATATGCATATACTAATTATTAAAAGTCCGCATAGATGAGTATTTCATGTTGTTATAAGACTATATACTGTTTAAGTTATTGATATCTTAAGTTCTAGCGATAAATTCTCGGTTGTACTGAAAAAATATACGTTTAACCATCACCTCGTGATTTAAAAAGGACAGGACTTGAATTTTTAAAACAAAATTATATTTATCTTTTACGCTCTATAGCAGCCCCGTCTACAAATCATATTCTGCCAAACCCATTTGGATCGAATCTCTAACAAAAAATACATGTTTGCCGAATTTCAAATATTTTTATCAATTAATGTCCCCACAATCCTCTCGAGAGTAGAAGAACACCTTCTTAGTGGATCTCTACTCAACAAAAGAAACATGCCTGCCAAATTTAAAGTTTGTATGTCTAATACATCTGGAGATCTCGTGCGGAGTGAGTGCATCGCTTTTCTTAAATATATGTATTTTTAATAGGTCCAGAAAAGGCATTTTGTGATAATCGAGAGCATGTGTTTTACAAGTATTGAAACCTATTTTCCTTTATTTAAAAAACCATACACAATTTAAAAATTACCTATTTGAGTAAAAACAAATTTGAAAATTTGAACAAGTATTTTAAAAGAGAAAAGTAAATGAAAGTAATTTTATGTAATATGTATGTATGAGAGAGCATGTGTTACTTTTACTAAATAACACACAAAAATAACTTTTAAAAATGTATTTTGAAATTAGAAATAATAATCAAAAACAGTATTCTGCAATATACAATATAAGCAATATTTTCTAAATCAATTACTATACATCTTTCTTTTGAACTGGAAAGAAAAAATACTTAATCTCAAGGGGAAGAAATAAATTCTCGTTACTGTTCTCATTTCATCACTATATATATTTAGGGCTTAAAAATTAAAGTTTAAAAAAACTGAAAAACACGCTTTTAGGGTTAATCGAACTAAAATGTAAAAAATAATTCTTAATATAAGAATAAAATGTTCAAGAGAAAATTAATGTTATTATGGTATAAAAGCGTTGGGTGCTCGTTAGTGGGATGCTGAGTTAGTGTAAAAATGTAGAACAAAGAAGCCCCCCCCCCCCGCTTTTACCACAATGATATTAATTTTCTCGTTAATAAGTTCATTCTTATATTAAGTATTTTTTACATTTTAGTTCGATTAACCATAAAAGCGTGTTTTTAAGTTTTTTAAAACTATCATTTATTTTTCATTTTGTTAGTTTGATCTGCAATAAAAGTGTTTTTTTTAGTTTTTTAAACTATCATTTATTCATTGAGCGTCACTTTTTTCACATGCACGAGTCTTTTTTTACAACGTTTTCACTTTAGGGTTGTAACTTAATCTTTTAGTCGCAAAATCTGGAGTTATTCACCAAATCTGGAAATGGTACATGGAATTAGTCACCAAATCTGGAAATCGTTATTCCTCATCATCCTGATGAGGATAATGGAACAAAATTATGAAATTATTGTATAGTCATCGGCCCTTGACAAGTATGCAAAATTTCGAATAAATCTGACTTTTAAAGTGGGTAAAAATGAATTCAAAGATTCCGTTACAGACAAGTGAAGCTTATAAAAGCGTGTTAAAAAAGTATTATTTATGATGTTATAAATTTTTCATCAAGTAAGATGTTTTCAATAAACTTTAAAATTAATTCAAGTTTATATATTTTAAGAGGACATGGTACGATTTATAAAAAAATATTTGATTTAATAGTTATTTTTTCAATTTTTTTTCCATATAACCAATGTATATGGATAACATAAAAACAGTTTTTGTGCTCAAAATACCACAAAAGGCTAACCATTTAATTTTTTAAAGAATAGTTTAAAAAATTTATGAAAAGATTTTAAAAGGCTACTCCTTCTACAATAATTGTAATACACACATCAACTTTGAGATTTACAAGTCCATCAAACTATTTGTAACAAAAGTTGGCATGGGTTTTCTGCTAACATGACTCACATTCGTAAAATATTTTTCTTTCTGTATGCTTATTACAAATTCCTTGAAAAATGTGTAAATTCTAAATTCAACTGTTTTTAAAAAATAAGCATTGCTTTGATTCAAAAATGCATACCAGCTTTTGTTACATGTACTAATAGCAGTATGTCAAAACATTTCAAAACGTTTGGAACAATAATAAAGCATTTTAAATAAACATAAATGAGTTTTTTTTTCTTTCTAAAATAAATCTGCTTAAATTTTTATTTGGCATTGGGATGTGAATAAAAAACGAGCATAAAAGTTATCATAACTCTGAGTTTTTTTAACATAGAGTTTTCAAATTTTGTGAGACAGTAGACCATTATATATAAAAGAATTTTTTTTTGAATTTTTGACAGATTTTCATTAATTGAATCGTACTGTGTCACCTTAAATAACATAAGCAAAACAAAGACATGGGAAAAAATTTGTTTTTTAATTTTTCCAGCATATGTATGATTCTTCGGTAGTATTTCTCATTATATTGTGAATATTTTTGAAACTTAAATCAGTTTACTTATAAGTATTGCATTAAAAATACAGTTTTATGCAAAGTAATCCAAGAC
This sequence comes from Trichonephila clavata, assembly GCA_019973975.1. NCBI lineage: Eukaryota > Metazoa > Arthropoda > Arachnida > Araneae > Nephilidae > Trichonephila > Trichonephila clavata. The sequence goes on along the minus strand of BMAO01027539.1, from coordinate 20,049 downwards.
AGAAGTAAATATGTTAAACCATTTTTACTTTATCAGCAATTTTAGCAATCTCTCACTGAAATAAAAATATTCTTCTAAACTTGCAACTTTGTTTCCTTTTATACTCTTCGAACAAAATTAATCCTTTCGGAAACTCTCTGACAGATTTAAAAAAAACAACAACAAACGATGCAAAGAAAGAAAAAGGTATCAGACGGAATTATATTTATTAAAAAAAAATGTTTAATAAACCAAATCTGGCAGCTGCAAAAATCAGTAAGCGATAAAGACAAGAATGGATGTTCTTTTTCATCATTTCTTATTTGCCGCGACTGAGCATGACAGTCAAAAAGCTGGTGAGAGATAGAGAAAAATCCGTTTATACAGAAGTTCCATTTATCATGTGATGCATCATCTCATGGCGACAGAAGCTCAAGAGAAAGTAAGCATTGTGCGAAATGTTCTAAATTTATATTGCGTCAACATCATCGGCTGGGAAACTCCTTTTTTTCTGCCTTCCTAACGTTCCTTGTAATGTTCCTAAGTAGCAATTTCCTGATTTTGACTTTTCTTTGACATACGAGTTTTGCTTTTTTTGCTGTACCGATAATATCGCATTAAAAAGACTTATGCTTTGTCAGCCTGAGTTCCGGATTCTTGCTGTCACTTTCTGAAGTATTATTAGATAGCGGAATTGAAAAAAAAAGTGTAAATTTACTTCAAGTTAGAAAAGTTTGAAATTAATGAGAAATAAAGAGTGTGAAGACTCGATATTTAGGAGCTGTTAATCTTGGAGGGGTGTAAAGTAAAAAAAAAATGATGTTGTCGACAGATTATTGTGATAAAAATCGAATGAAACTTCTTTTAAGCTCATTTTGATTTTAAAAGATTCACATTAATGCAATGTTTGAAAGACGAGCCATTGTGCGAGTGTGTGTGTGAAATGAATTTAGTTTGATCCTCTCTCTTGGAGATAAAACTAACAATAATTGAAGTGTCACAACATATATAGATCTTTGTGACAAAATGTAAAGGCAAAAAAGGGCTATTTTATTATTATTTTTTATGGTATAATCCTTTTTAAAAATTAAAAATTTGCTTAGGGGATTGGTTTGTGCTACCATTTATGCTTGTTCATCAGTAATAAGATTAACTTTCAAAAATATTTTTTTTAAAGCTCTTTACAAAGGCTTACTGCATTGAAATAAAACTGGCAGTAAAAATTAAGCATTTTCTTACGTATTAATTGACGCATTTCTTAAAATTTGTATTAACGGGATTCAAAAAAGCATTTTTGCGATTAGAATATAAAAAATTATACAGAATTTTTTTCTAACCATTTATGTTTTTGTCATGATTGCCTGGATGCTTCCAAACTACTTTTCTTAATCAGCATTTACCTTAATTTACACAACTTTTACTTAATTTACTTAATAGCATGTTTGGGGGTTAAGCGTTTTTTGATGTTGTCGGAATTGCTAATATTTGCAAATTTATTTCATTTTCTTAATTAGTCTTTCCTTGTCCGTGGGGTGGCCGTGGTAGTCGAGTGGTCAAGGTATCGGATCATGGCTAGCGTGTCACGAGTTCGATCCCAGTACCACTGAAGACCCACCGTGTAGGGGTGATGCACGTTAAATCTGTCGAGAGCTTAAATTTCCTCCCGTTGATGCGGTGTGGTGATTAGGAGAGTGGGGTGCCAGCTCAGGTGTCGTCCGCGTCACTTGACCATGGTTCAAAATTACGCTGACCATCCCCAAAAGCCCTCGTGTAGCTGAACAGTGTGAATTCACTCACTCATTGTCCGTGGGATACGAGTAGTCATGGCCGGCTTTGTCGAGCCGCGGGTTTGAGTCCCGATGCCGTAGAACCCAACATGTAGAGGGGCTGATGCCCCTGACGAAAAGTCGGGCGTAAAGTCGTCACACGTTGTGTGAGTGAAAGTTAGGAGAAGAGATGCGAGAGTTTAAGATTCATCCTGGACACTTGACCACTGTTCAAAGTTACGAAGTCCGTTGCCAGTAGCCTTTGTGTTATTTTAGTGTGCGACATTAATAAACACTCACTCACTAATAGTGGTGTAACGTACATCCCGCATAACAGGGGAACCCAAGACTCTAGGGCAGAGGTTTCCAAACATTTTTGTCTCATGGACCCCTTGCCATGTTTTTCGGTTTGGGGTAGACCCCTGCTTAATTAATAATGAATTTTTGCAAATTTATTAACTTAAATGTCTTTTTGGAAGCTGGTACTATTACTCCTACACTAAAAGAATTAAATTTCTAAGAGTAATGAAGTACAATGCTTAAAATTTAAAAAGCACATGCTAATTGATTAAATTAAAAGTTAATTAATAAATAAATTTTTAAATAAATTAACTAAACAATTTTCAAATTATTTTAATGGGAGGGATGAACTCTAGCACACACTACAATATCAAATTTTCAACATTCAGTATCAATTATGTCTGGTTTTCCTCTTAAGTATCTCCTCTGTTAGTAGTGTCCAGTTTTTTTTTCTTCAATTGTTTCTATTTTGGAGATTGACAACCGCGCTGAAACTCCTTTACACGAGCAATGAAAAACTTCCTCACGATATTCCATAAGTCGGGACAAATAACAGGTTTGACTTTTAAAGCCAAAATTGCTGCATCCTTTTCTGAACTTTAAGATCTTCATTAGTGCTTATTAAGATCAGTTCCAATTGTAATGTGACATTTTTTTTCAATATGACCAAATGAATTAATTGCTTACTGTGGTATTGCCACAGTCAAAGCCTTCTCACACAAACCTGGTTTTAAAATCTAAAGAAAAGTGTATTTAAATGTTGAACGTACGTTAAAACGTTCTGATAGATTGTCTGTGACTAATATAGAAAAAAAATTCAGGACCTCCAGTATATATTTCTTTACCTTAACTCAGGAAAGAAAGGCTGAAATGGTTCTTGTTTTAATAAAATTTATGCTATCACCTTGTAAATGCATATTAACCTCTTCAAATTTAGTAAATAAATCTGTTAAGTAGGTAAAATTTGGTTTCCACTTGATTATAAATTTTCTTTAAAATTAAATTCATGATCTAGTTTAATGACAACCACTATCATAGACCCCCACTTACACCTCATGGACCCCTAAATTAATTTTTGGCTGACGTAGACCCCTTGGAGGTCGTCATAGACCCCTGGGAGACTATATAGATCGCTTTGGGGATCACGGCTATAGGGGGTCCAAAGTCTGACTGATGCCAAGTATGTAAGATCCGATTTGGGCAAAAAACCTGACTTTGCAGGGGGCCCCAATATTCTCTGTTATGCCACTGCTAACCATTCCTTTCCTTTTATACAAAACTATTGAATAGTACTTTATTTGAAGAAAAGATGACCATAGCTTTCTTAAGGAATCATTGAAGTATTTAATTTTGTTACTTCTACTTATTATTTATTTATTTATTACTTGAAGAATTTTTTAGGTATCTCAAGTTTTATATTATAATCAAACAACAAAGATTTTACTAAAAAAACATCTATTTCCTCGTAATATTTGACATTACAGCTAGGTTTTAGTTAAAAAAGAATAAGTTTTCAGAAATTTATTTTTTTATTGCTTAATAATTTAATTTCCTTAAGTTACTCGTCTCAAACGTTTTTGAAATTTCTAAACAGGCGTATAAAACTAACAAAGATGTCTATTTAAGGCTATTAAAAAGATTCTCTCTCATTGCATCGTAGTCAAACAGAAACTGTTTTAAAGGGTACTACTCAACTTATACAATAAGGGCTGTCAACTAATACCAAATAATAATGTTAACAGAAGTCTTGTGCTCTGCTTTCACTGTTACTCAACTATTTATTACAACAACGACTGATACTTTACTGAAGCAATAAAATCTTGTTTTCAAAACTCTTAAGGACTATAACCAATCCTTAAAAAGGAGTTGACACCTTCAAATTATATTACTTTCGGCATGTTTATTGCATGTCGCAAGACCTTCTTCGGATCATTCATTTTTATGGCCCTTGTACAACACCTCCGATGCTTGGTCCTTGTTGTCGTCAATGGCAAAAAGGGTACATAAATACAATTTTTACGAGTTTCCAAACAATTCGTAGATGGTCACAGCATTGAGTTGGCCTACACAAAAGAGAATGGAGTGAGCCTTCCTATTTTTGGACCTCAGATATTGGAACGGCTTCTGTCAGGTTGTGGGACAGTGATTCTACCCTGAGAATTACGATTCTATAAACCCAATTCATGGCCTCTGGGTTGATCTCTTTTGCAAACAGGTGTCCTCCTCCGAAGTGGAGCCGCCTTTGTATTGTTGTACCTGATACCGCTACCCTGGGGCCCTACTAAATATTGCTTTATGGTAGCGTGACATTGAGACCTTCACCTTTCTACTTTCGAGTGAGACATTGTGCGAGGAAAGTTTAGTGATATTGGTCCCTATTTTCCCTTCCGAATGTACATTCCCCCAAAAGTCAGAAAAAGCGTTATTACACATGAGATGTTAGTACAAAATATTGCTCAACATACTAGTTAAGTGTTGAATTGTGCTTTTTATTTTTATTTATTTTAATACAATAGAATTTTTTCTTCTCTATGCGAATATTTTATATTGGGCACATTTTAAAAGCTGCGTAAATTTTTAAATAAATAATTAACTAATGTTTCTTATCGATTATTTCACAACCCATAATTCTGATTGATTGCTTTTTTCCCTTCTCTTAGCATCTAAAATTTTAGCTTGTCAAATTATGAGTAATCCATTACGGATTAAAGCATAAGCATGGGGGAAATTCGTTCTTATATTTGTTGCTTCGTTTCTTATAATTTTATTCTGTTCTATCGATTTTATTACACTCAATGAACCACATTCATTGTACGAAATTGCTTAGGGAAATATTGTATGAATTGGACAGATCTACATCTTCTAGGTTTTACTTCTCTTAAATGTTATCGAGAGCAAACACAAAAGAGGGTACTTTCAGCGAGCGTACGTATGTATACCAATATTAACGCATATACGTAAGTATGTATGCATTCGAGGTGTAACGGGTCTATCCGCGAACCTTTAACTAATCCTCTTGGGGTAAATTTATTTCTTTTTAACTGTATGTTCCATTGAAAACTTTCTCCCGAAGAAGAAGACGTTATTTATGCAAATGAGTTGTTCTGCTTAAGCGTTGACATTTAAGTACGCGATGTTAGTCGACGGATAGTCGCTGGATGGTCAATTATTGATAATTGGAGAATAAGTGATAAAATTGAGTTTAAGGATTTCGACTGGAGGTCGTACAATTTAGTAAGAGAATTATGGTGGATTATAGCGTAGAAGTTCAAAGTGTTCCAAGAGTAAGTGGAGTAAACTATTTTTATATGCTAAGTAGCCTTAGGCAGTGCGATTGCTCTTATAATTAATTACGTAGTGCATTTCCTACCTTTAGTTGTCTGGTTTAAGTCACTGGAATAATAAATTTGAGTTTGAAACTGGTTATGTCTGATCTTTACTCGAACCCCCAAACACCAACCACCACTAGCCGGTTGTCACAGAGGTATATACATAGTGAGCAGGAAATATATTGGCACTTCATCTTTTAGTAGAGGACCCGGATTTAGGATGGTTTATTTGGAATCTAGATTTTGGTATAAATATTAGTTCACGTTGTAATTGTAACTTGTAATTGGAACTCTCATTTAAATATAGAAAACAAAGTGCTTCTCTATACAGCCGTTATGCGCCCCATCATAGCCTACGCTTGTCCAGTTTGGGATATGCTGCAAATACTAACATTAAAATTTTAGAAACTGTTCAAAATAACTATATTCGCATAATAACTAAAGCAACCAGATACATGCGTAATGAAAACCTTAGAGACGCCCTTAAAATCAATAGTTTCAAGCAGCATATCCAAAATAAAGCAATAATTTCTTTAACTCTCTTCAGCATACCAATAATAGCAATATGATTAATTTAAATTCTTATGATGCTCATGAAAAAACTAAAAGGCCTAGGAGAAATCTCCTAGATTCCTACAATCCTCCATAGCATCTCAGTTTCACGCAAAAAAAGTTTTTATTGCACAATTTTCTAAATTCTTAACTTATTTCAGTTCAGTATTTTTTTTTTACTTTTAACTTTAATTCGTTTAACTTTAAACTTTTTATTTCACTCCTAACTTTAAAATGCAAACTGGACAAGCTCCTCCCACTTTCGCGATTCTAACTTTTGAACCCCAGGGCAGCCAATCGGAGTCATTTTCCTCACCCCCCTCCCCAGCATCCAACCAGAGAGCAAGAGCCTCTCAGCTCTCTCCCATGCAACTTTCTCAGCAAGAAATTCAAGAGAACTTCCATCACCATAGCATGCCTACCGGACTAGTCCTGTCAACCAACCGCCAAGACGTATCTCGCAGACGGAAAAAACCCACTTTCGCCATCTTCCACATCGCAGAAATCCAGATATGGGATGGAGGGCTGCTTCGCAGCACATATGCCCACAGATTCACCGTAATCAATTGTTTACTTCTCACATCTGCAACATTGATTATTTTCTGTTACTTAAAATCTAGGTTAACTCATGTCCCATTCACGCTAAGAATTCTATAAATCAATTAGTTAAATAAAAGAAAAGTGTTTTGTTTCTAGTCTATTTCCCGTGATTTTTTTTTGTCTTGAGAAAGCCCTTGAAAAATTGCCCTTGAATTAATCAAGTAAATAAGTCAGACCACTTTAGAGTAAAATAAATCTAAGCAGACCTCCCAAAACACACATTATAACAGATAGGATTTATTAAAGTTTTATTTTAACTGAAATTCAAATAACAGACTAATATTTGACTGATGAAAAATAAATGCAGATATATGAACTGAAATCAATCATATCTTACAGTGTTAAAATTTATTCAAAAACTTTTGCGTGATGATGTGTGTGGGTGGCTCAGGTGGCTTTACACAATCATTTCTACATCCCCGCTATACAAAATCCAGCACTCACTTAAGATGTCAGGCAATTATCTCGCCCCTAACTCTCTATCTGATTCATACTTAATAATTTCAATCATCCTTCAACAACAAGTTTAATTCAAAATCCCTCCCTTCACAATCCTATTTAAGTCTTTGATTCCGCTGCGTGAAATGCATTTTCAAGTCCCTTCCAGTAAAGTTCTCGGGTGCTTTGGGCTTGTCATAGATTGTCCCACGAGAGCCTCATTGTCGTGTATGGAAAGTGGCAGACCAATTAGAGGGGCGCTTTGCACGAAAGTGCCTAATTTCTAAAACCCACCATTACTCCCTGTGAGCTTGTCCCTCTCATTATAGGTGTCTCTCAGAGACTCATTAAAGGGGTGGGAAAATATGTTAATTACTGCACTGTCTGCACCACGTGGGTTCGTGGCGATTTTCAGATTCTTAATGAATAAACTGATACCGAAAGCAATGGGTGATGATGATGATGATCCAAGAATGATGAATGGCTTTGTTTAATCAAACTTATGTTGTTTTGATAATTTGTTTTTGGTGTTTGTAGAGTGTGTTTTCTACGAATTTTCGGCTTAGGAAATCATATTTCCTCGTCGTTTTAAACATTTTGTAAAATTCGAGGTTTTAGAATATTGCTCTGAGAGGTTGTTTACAAACACAATGGTTTTTCACCAGGGACGTCTTAGGACTCTTTGAGGCCCTGGGCTCAAAGAAATCTTAATATTTTTGAGGCCCAGGGTCCCTAGGCAAAAGTATTCCCTGTCTGAGATCTTCAAAAGTATGCAGTACATAGCAAGCTTTGTCAAATACTCGTTCAAAGGGTGATTTAAAACAAATAAATGTGCACGACTCATAATTTCCAAACCCTAGGCATAAACCGGCTCGAATGTTGACCGTATTTCGACTAAATGAGTTGAAGGATTGTTCATGGTACTATGCCTAGGTCTAGACATTACAACGGTCATCAGATTATAATACCGTCTTACCACTTTTGCTAGTTGACATGCAGTTTGAAATTCCCTGTTTTTCGGAAAATATATACGGAAATTATGTTTGACCATTAAAATTATCCGGATTATGATCTCCAATCCTGGTTCCTATGGCCAGGAGTTTGCTCTAGTACTACTGTGGCTAAGACAATTCTATCATGACTATAGTTATCTTAGGTTTATAACTATATTTTGTATATTTTTTGTAATGAATGTATATATATATATATATATATATGGGAGAAAAGCAACTCACCACTCACTTATCACGAGATCTCCAGAAATATTGGACCTACAGACTAAAAATTCTGCAGGCATGCTTCTTTTGTTGAGTAGAAATCTGTGAAGAACGCGTTTTACGAAAATTGACTACTCAAGAGGGTTTGTAAGGGGTGTTTTGACAAAGTTTGTCGTTTTTGAACTATTAAACATACATACTCAAAATTTGGCAGGCATGTTTCTTTTCGTTGAGCAGAGATTTACTAATAACGAGTCTTGCGAATATCATCTCCGACGGGGGAGCTACGAGGGTGTAAAAGATAAATGCATTTCCGTATAAGAAATTCAAGAGTATAATCCTTTTTTATTTATTTTTGTTTGTGAATAAAATTGAAAGCTTAAGGCTAGGATTTAGATATTAATAACTTAAAAACAATTTATAGTCATATAGCATCATGAAATATCCAGCAATGCTGGGTTGGGTGTGTGTAAATTCTTCTAATATATATATATATGCCCTGAGACAGTGATAACCTTAAAAATTATAATTGTTTTACATTTTGGTCCAATGATTTTTTCTTATTATAATAGATCTCATGTTCTTAGTTCTATTCAGAATTACATCTCCCTCTGTTTTGCTGGATATTTAATACTAAACCTTTAGTTATTTGTTTTATGATATCATACTCGCACATGTGTTATATTTAAACCATTTTTCACAACATTAGAAATCTTAAGGTATTTATTATCTTATCTACTGTTACCATATAGATCAGTATTTTAATATTTAAGCCCACCTTTTTACCTTTCGAATACGTGAGGAATACTGTTTTATGTATTGAATTTTATGAAAGATTATTATAGGATAGGATCCAAGCTTTCCTTTGAAAGGTTACATTAGTATACAACAAATAACAGTTAAACCGCATAAAATGTATTAAAATTTATTTACATATTATTACACACTGTATTCATACACACTAAAATAAGTAAATAATAGTTTTCATTTCCAAAAAAATTAAAAAAGTTTACTGTATCAAAATGCTTGAAATATTAATTAAATATGGAGGATAAAAGTTATTATGCAGGAAGATAGGCATAGGATATTTTTAATTATTTTTCTTGACCAATTCTAAAACTTACTTCAAAGGGAAAATCCCTTCTAAAAATAACAAGAGTACAAACCTCCAATATGAGGTTGTAGTCTACTTTGTAGCGACGTCTTAAGACATTTTGAGGCCCTGAGCCCTGCTCAAATGTAGGCCCAGGGCCCTCTATCTATGACCCTTAAAAGTAAACAGTACATAGCATACGTTGCCAAATACTCGTACAAAGGATAACCCGAAACAAATAAACGTGTATGACTTACAACAGGGGTGGCCAACCCGTGGCATGTGTGCCACAATGTGGCATGGTGGAGTTGTAACAGTGGCACGCGAAGACTTACTGAAAAATTATAAATCTTTTGAAAAGATTAACCCTTTTTGATTAGAAATTGAAAGATTAACCATTTTTCAAAATTAAAAATTTTGTAAAGATAAATAACCAATTCTTACAATTTTATTGAAGTACGGTTGTCTCAAACAAAAAAAATGTCAAAATTTGGATTAAAATATGTTAGTAACTAAATGTTTTCTGCTACGAAAGTAGTAAAATAAATATCATTCAGAACTAGCTGACCTATAATAACCTAATTTTGTTAACATCTAATACAGTTAGTTAATCTTAAAACAGATGAATTGGTAAAATAAAGTAGTAATTCAAAAGCGTATTAAGTAAGTACTGAGCGCTTAATAATTGTTTTGAATTGAATGATACAAGTTGCTAATTTTTATTTTATGTGTGTGGCTAACTTCATGAGTGAACTTGTAAAAAGTTTATTAATAATAAAACCGAAGCGTGTACTTTCGTCTTATTTATTACATTATTTTCATTTTTTGGCTACATAGACTTGATTTAAAAAATGTGGCTATTTGCGTAAAAATCCTATAATAAACATATAAGTAACATTTTTTCACTTTTCCATATTTGTTTCTTTGAAAAGTTGGATGTGGAACGCATAATGATTTTTTATCAAATAGTTGCACTCTTCCCAAAAAGGCTGGCCACCCCTGATTTACAATCACATAAACTGGCTCGACCGACTGCCGCCTTTTGACTGCATGAGTAATGATGGTGTAAGGGGGTAGGTCTGTAAGTGGACAATGGTCATCACATGTAGCCAGTTAACATATCGTCCGAAATTCCCAGTTTTTCGGAGAATAAAGTCGGAAATAAGATGTGGCAGTTGAAATTATTCGAATTATGATCTTATTAAGGTTGAGTCAAGAACGAGACGAAGCCCCTACTGCAGCCGAGGCCCTGGGCCCTGGCCTAGTTGGCCCATGCCTTAAGACGTCCCTGCAACTTTTTAATCTTGTATGTGGTTTAAAAAATATTTGAAACAGTTAACCATCAGTCATTAGCAGTGGTCTTCAAACTTTTTCGTATCACGGAACCCTTAACTATAAGGTGTTTCTGGGGAGCCCCATTCAACACACTCTCTTTCTCTCTCTCTCTCAGAAGAATATATCTGAAAATAATATTTAGATTAGATCACAATATGTTATAAGTACTTTATATAAAGACAAATTTTTAAAAAAGTATTGTATTTGTTATCAAAAAACTCTATAATGTAATTTTTAATATAATTTTTTGGTTGATAATATATTAATTTGTCATCCAAGTGTCATCTACCCATGCATTATGTTTAGTAACTGGGATATTTGCATGCATTTTTTTACTCAAACTGTCGAAATCTAGGTCTATTGAAATTATCTGCAATTGCATTTCATTTGTTCCTAAATTTTGTTCTTGTAGCCACTCACGTTAAACTTAAACACACGGTACTGAATAGTATTAAAATGTTTATAACTGTGTGAGAAATCCTGTGCATTTTACATGAATTTGCGATCCAAAATTTAGGAGCTGTTCTTGCTTATATTTAGATTATAACGCCGAATTTTTTTTTTTTTTTTTTTTGTTGATATGTCGATAAGTTGTTCCCTCTTTTTTATTTTATAGTTTTTTTTTTTACCGCAAATGAAAAAAAAAGGTGCATTTTTTAATAGAAACCTATTTAGTTTTGCAAAACCTTGTTCAGCCTGGGATAGTAAACAATAGAATACTCACAATATAGTAGGTAGTACATAAAGAAAAAAAATGTTAATATTTTTTGTTATATTTTAATAAACGTTAAAAAAAACCCTACATATAATAAAGAAATTATGTGTAAATTACATTTTCAGAGTTTTAATTACTGGGATGAATTTTAGATATACTGGTGGTTAAACTTCATAGAGAACTTGAATCCATTTTGCATACATATTTATAATTTTCCTTCGGGCTTTTGTGACTCGTGGAACCCCAGGGCCAGTGCCGGATTATTCATTAGGCGGAGTAGGCAACTGCCTATGTTCCCCGCACTGTTTAGGGGCCCACAAGATTATGTTCTGTTTTCTGTTAGAGCTCTAAAAACAGGCTACAGGGTCCCGAGATTTCGTCTGCGTAGGGACCATGTCCTTTAATCCGAAACTGTCCAGGGCTCCATGGAACACAGTTTGAAGACCACTGGTCTTGAGTAATGGCTCAGTTTATAATATTATTCACTTTGGGGGGTTTGTTCATAAATATGGATAGTTCCTAATATGAATATTAATTTTTTCTGGAAGATTTTTAATACTGTTGTAGATAAGTTTATGACCATAAAGTATAGAACCTGTTCATTTTGAAATAGTGCTTTTTGTGTGTAACATCATTTCATAAATAATTCCCACTATTTAACATAAAGATCAACTGAATAATTCTTCTCCTCCTTACTAAGCAAATTTAAATAATATCTGCAAAACCACAATACATGTCCCCCCTCCCCCCCGCAAAAAAGTGATAAAAAATATACACATAAAAAGACCTAGCCGAAACTGAAAAACTTTGTAAATGTTTGGTTAAATTTTCCTCACTGCACTCCCCGCACTGACAGCTGCGCTCTTAGACCATAATCTAGGTTGGCCGTATGGAAATTCGACTCTGATCAGTATTTAGCTTTGAAATGTGCCCGCGGGGTATATAAAAAAACCTTTTGTGGACGCCGTTTGGGTAATGAGTAACACTTCTGTCATTTTTTTCCAGATTTGTTTGCGTATCGCTTGATTCAAAAAGAGTGATCAATTTCAGAGTAACAGAAATTTTTATTGAATTAAGTTATTTGCATGATATTTTCAATGTTGTTTCCCTTAGCATAGTACACTTCCCTCAAATGCTTAGGCTAAGCCAAAAGACCTTTTTTGACCATTTTTGGGGGTATTTTCCAACTTCCTATTAAATTGCTTTTTGAAGCCCTTGAACTGTTCTTACTTTAAGTCTATTTAATTGTTTTTTAAAGTATCCCGATAAAAAATAATCGTAAGGTACACAGTCAGAGGATAGAGGTAGAGATGGAAGAATTTTTTTTTATCTTCAGCATTGTAGGTTTGTTTTGAAGTATGACTTGGCGCAGAATCTTAATGAAAAACAGAGTTTTCTTGAAGGTAAAGACATTTACTTTCTTTGATCATGCGCTTCAAAGTTTGATTCTGATAGCGTTTAGTATCAGTTTTAGGTACTAAAACTATAGATATCAGATCAATAGAACTATCATTAGATTATCTTTTAGATACTAACAAATTAGATTAGATATCAATTTTAGATACTCAACAAAAACGAGAGAGCTTTGAGAGGACATTCCCATTCATACCATAACATCTGATGGCCAACTTGCCTTTTGTGAAACAGCTGCGCTTTGCAACGCTTTTCGTGTTAAATACATTGCATCAACGTTTTGCCAGTTGCAAATGACAGTACTTCATCCGAAGTGACCTATGTTTTGTATGTACCTTTGCGTAACATTAAATACAGAGGGCAAGAACGTTTTATTCTTTTTTTCCCTACGTTTTTGTAGACATTGATGACAAACTGGCATTCACTTTTTTATAGCCACTTTTCTTTAGCTGACGACAAATTGTTTAATGCAGCATTTCTCAAACTGTGGGGCGTGCCCCCTAGGGGTGGGTGGGATAACCTTACAAGGGTAAGCGAGCATATTGAAAAGTCGAAAATAAAAGATTAATTAAAAATAATACATATATTAATTTACTGAAAAAAGCAAAGGAAATACATTCTGATGTAATAAATAATAAAATATCCATGCACACTGTTATAATATACTTATAAATTATCTCACAGTACAATACATTTGATAATTAATTATCTACATTAAATTAAGAACAAGTTTAATATTTGCTACTGACTTCCTTGAGCTTGTTATATACATAATTTAATATATCTGATAATTGTGTGTTTATAATAAAAAGTCGCATCGTAATTTAGGTCTAATACATTATTATTGCATTCAATACAATGTTATTGTATGGGGGGGGTGCGATGAAAATCATTATTGAAAAATGGGTCACCATTGAAAGTTTGAGAAGCACTGGTTTAATGCGATACCTGTAGTTTGTTTCTTGAAGTTCTTTGAGGCAGAGAATTTTCTACAGCGATGTCTTTTCAGGTTCTTTTTTTCTTTTTCTCCAAATACTTCCTTTCGTCCACATTTTTTTCCTAGAGCTTTTGGTTGATTACCAAATTTTATTTCTTTTCAAAGTTTAGAAGTAATTCATTAGAAAAATAATTTTTCTGATTTTTAAATGACTGTATTTATAACAGAATTTGAGTAACCATCCTTCAAAAACTGTAAAATTTCGTTTCGGGTTTGAAGTCCTAATTTCGGAGCCATAATTTACTCCCACTAATAAAAATAGTTAGATTGGTAATTTAAACGTTTCATTTTAAAAATATAATTGGCAGTTAAGTGGTTAAAATTTACAATAAATAGTTAGATGCTTTGAAAATTTGTCACATTTACTATGTATAAATCAACCTGTACATCTAGGTGTACTTGTTCCACATTCTGTAGCTGCTGATTTGCAGTCATTTGAAATTTATAATATCATTGTTAACTGATTTTTTTCAAGAATTTTTTTTTCTATCCAAGTAAAAGTTTTATTAGTTATATATATATATATATATTTAGAATTAAAATCTTACAAGTTTTAGTTTTTTTAAAGAATTATCTTATGTTGAATAAATATTGCCTTAAAAAACAATGAAATATTGGCGATGGATTAGAAAATTATATGATTTCCTGAAAAGACTTCTGATTTGTCCGAACACGCAAATGACGCAAGATTGCATTATCGTTTTAAAAACGCCAAAGTTTCAGTTTTTTTGGTAATCAAGTTGTGGTTATTTTCCATTAGCTGGATAGACGAGAAACTAATTAATACGCGAAGCAGTGAAGGGTTCGAGACCGTTATGAATAAAAATGCATCGAGAGACAATTTAAGTGAGAGTGGGAGAGAGAGGGAGAATTATTACATATCATCTCCTTATTATTATTTTAACTTGTATCAACATTTAGTTTTTTTTGAGTTTGTAATCATTAGTAATTACCTAGGATCATATATTAATCGTAATTCTAAAAGTGATAAAGTTATTGTGACATACTTTGGTCGTTGTTTTAGTCCTCATGAGTATGAAGTTCTTTAAAAAGAATTTTGAAAATAATATAGCACCGCAAACAAATTACTTCGTTGCTTTTGATCATATTTTGCAGGAGTCAAAAGAAATAATAAAAGTAATAAAAAAGCATAAAGACAACTGAGCAATGATGAAGAATCCTTGAATATAATTTCCTAAAGAACTGATTCATCTTTTATGTAATTAGTTTATTATGATAATTTACCTTATAAGGCGCATGTCAGTATAGTCACTATATGTAATTATATTTCAGAAAAATCTTAAAGATATTAGGAATTTTTCCTCCCCATTTGGCCTTATTTTTGCGTTGTGTAATTTCACTTTAGTGTAACTAATTGTAAAATAATTATTTCTATTTATTCATATATTTATAGGATTATATAAAAATAATTTCTTCTGAAACCTTATGTTTTTATTTTGTCTAATTTTGTTAACTTCAAGGATTTTTTTTGGGGGGTGGGGAACTCAAAACGCGATTAAAAACATTTTCTTTAAGTAATAATTAAAAAACGTTTATTTTTTGGTCTTTTGAAATTGAGATTTGCATTTCACTACTAATGACAAAAATAAATTGGAAAAAAACACCCTCTTTAAAGAGACCTCCTTAAAAATCATTTAATTCCTTCCTGTAGGAAGACATTAATTAATCAAAATAATATTAAAATTGCTAATGCTTTTTGTGAAGAAGTACATAAACTCATACATACCGCCATCTTTTTCGTTATCAAAACACGCAATTCAGCTGCTCGAATATTTTGATAAGATCTTAAAAATACATTTTTTTTAGCATTCTCAATGCATTAGCCTTCGTAAATTACATTCAAGTTTATTTTTTCCCCAGTCACATATCTTTACAAACCACTACACTCACACAATTTATCAACCCATTTAAATTAAAAATTCTTTTTCATAAATCCCTGCACCCCATCACTACCAACACTAAAAAAAATACATTTCCCCCAATCGATATCACATGCTCTCAACGTAGCTGGAAATCAACGTTGGAAGTCGGAATTTTAATATAATATCAATACAACAAATCTGGCAACGGAATGTGTCTTGCTCCCATTGCAAACTGATTAATAATGTTCCAGAGACGCTCTCAGTCAGCCATTAGAGTTTAAGAAAAGGATCGAAACTTTTCCAGACTCATTAGGCAAAAGCGAATATGAAAGGATTTTTCTCTTTTAATTTCGAGCTTAACTGTTCTCTTTCCATTAATAACCCGGGGACCCGAGTAGCGAAAAGGGTGTTTTAGAAGTAATTCTGGAACATTCGAACGCTGCTGGTGGTGAAAATGGCGGTGGGTAAATGTTAGCATTTCGAATGCAGAGTGCATTTGCTCTATCCGTATAGTTCAGCAGGGAAATTGAATTTAAATTTTAAAACGTAAGCCTAGTGTATAGATTTAGTCGGAATAAATAGGGGACTTAGAGAACTTATCTACGGATTATTTTAACTTAGTTGGACATCATACCGATGACATAAGTTTTAATGTTTCTAGAATAAAACTATTTAAACTTTTGGAGATAAAGTAATTCGAGTCAAACGGATTTGGTATGTTAGAATTCTTTAACAACTTGTAAGCAATTAACCTAAAATTTTATTCTTAAGTGCTTTGAAGAAGCACTGAGAGTTCTGAGGTGATAGTGAAAAATATAATGATAATTTCTCAAAGTTTTTACTTTTCTATGAAATTTAGTTGATTATGTTAAATTTTGTCTACAATTAATGGCTTAACTTTGGCTTTTTGATACATTATATATGATCTGTATCAGTTACAATTTTTAAAAAATAACTGCAATGAGTGAGTGTTTATTAAGATAGCACTTATAAAGCAATAGGAAGGCTAATGGCGACGGACCGTGTAATTTTGAATCGTGGTCAAGTGACGAGGACGACACGAGAGCCGGTGCCTCGCTGTCTCAGCTTCCACACCAGCTTGGGGACTTTGAGTCACAGACATCAATTCAGGGTGTTTTTATTGGCATCAGTACTCGAGTCTGCAATTCGACAACGCCGACCAAGAGTTCGTAACCCCATGACCCATAGGCTACTAATGCCACTAAGAAAGATATATATCTTTGTTTATCTAATTATTGTTTGTGATGTGTAATAACGTTACGAAACAAAATAATTAAATTTAAATATTTTGAAATAAACCAACTTATTAATACATAATTACACATAAATTATTTTTCTTTTAACGTATTCAATACTCATCCCCGCCCCCCTCCTCTTTAAAGTTCATATTTGTAGCAACTTTGAAATGTAAAACAAGATTAATTTTTATTCTTTGAAATGTTTTTTGTGACAGTTGTCTCTCAGCAGCTTTATTTATTTTCTTTTAAAAGTAATTTTATTTATAGTCCATTTGGATCTTTGCTATTACTGAGATTGGTTTCCAATGGTTTAAAAGCATCGCTTATTCAAATTATTAGAATAATAATGCGTATTTATTCAAATCTAAGCCACTCTCGATTCTAAGCCGCAGTCTAAATTCTAGGCATGCTTTTGTGAAAGTATGAAAAATGTAAAAAAGGATTCATCCAAGAGGTATCCAATATTAACGAAATTTTTTTAAAAAAAGAGAATTAATAGGAAGGGAATAATTAATTTATTTTACCAGCATTAAAAACTTTAAATTACTATACTCGAATAATTTCAATAAATAACTTTAAAATAAATAATTACTCTAACCGTCAGAATATCATGTTTTATTTCCCCATTCAACGAATTTTTTCGCTTTCGATTCAAAGCCACACCTGATTTTCAGTGGCATTAATATTGAAAAAAATATACTTAAATAAACTTTTAAGATACGGTATATACATCAAAGGAAAAAGGATTGATAGATATCGATATACAACATCGATATTGATTTTCAGTCAACAATAATATCGATTAACGGTATTTCTAATTTAAAGTCTAGAAGTATTCAAAAATATGAATTTTTTAACTTATCAAAATAAAAGTAAAGTCTGCATGTGTGTGATAAATTATGAAAAAGTTGGAAATGAGATATATCATATAAATTTTAAACAATAAATTTATTTAGATGTAAGCGAATAATATTATAAGATGTGGTGCAAACATAAAGTAAATGTTACATTATTTTTCAAACATTTTTTAAAAATTCCAGCAATGTGTGGTCCCCCCCCCCTAACAGTAGTTGAAGGCAGCTTTAATCACACGAAACTATTAATAGTATTAAACACGCTTTTGAACACAATTTTCAATGATTTGTGTTCCTTTTCAACTCGGAAAAGATAACATTGTGAACTTATTTGAAAAGTTGATATTCTTCGAGCTTATCAACACGTTTGAGAAATTAACTCCCTTCAACGTTATCAACGTATTGGAAAAGTTGATATTCTTCGGGAAATCAATTATTCAAACGATTTATTTCAGCAAAGTTTCTTTTCTCTATTGACTAGATGTGATGTTGAAAATCTAAATCTAAATATTAATTAATCAAATTGTGTTGTCACCTTTTGGAAAACTTTTAATTGAATAAAAGTTATAGCTATTGTTGTAACTGCACATATAGTAATTATTTTTGGACCGTTTTTTTTTGTTTCATGTTATATTTTCAGTTGTAAATTAAATTTTTCTTTAAAATCTCGAATAAAAAAACTCATAAGTATTGTGTCACCAAATTAAATCACAAATTTTATCTTGAATTTTTAATTCAGCATCCAGGATAATAATTTGCATCAAAATTTATTTAAATAACTTCGGTACCAGAAAATAAATTAAATTTTTACGCTAATGCATTTTAAAAAACTTTATTAATTTATAGGGAAAAAATGAAATTTTGCATTTTTCTGCTTTTAATAAAATTCAATTATAAAAGTCCTCAATTTTCTTTATTTTCTTTAGCATAATTAAAAAAATATTCTTATAAAAATATTAATTAATATATAAATATTAAAAATGATTAGTTGATGCATTAATAAAAGCTTTTACTCATAAAGCAGAAAAATTGTAACAAATAAAATTCTTAAAAAGGATTTAATTTGCTTACTTTTATCAAATAATTTTAAAAGCATTAGAATTCTTGTCATAATAGAGGTGATTATATTAACTCTTCTTATTAAAAGATTTACTAAGAAAAGATTATTATACTTTTTAATATCGAAAAATATTTTTTTAGAAACATTTCTGTTATGTTAACGCCGACTAAATAATCTTCTTAAACAAAGCTCATTTGCTTTTAGATTTTAAGGGCTGTTTAGATAAAGTATTCACAAAAAAAGCAACAAAAAAAAAATTAATTGACGAGCTCGTTAACAATCGCCATTTGGATGGAGAATTTTATTACTTGGTGCTAAAATTAGAAACTGGTGATGCGGAAGTAAGAAATCTTTATTTTTTAATTAATTAAAACGTCAAAATGAAAATTCATTATAGGCTGTTTGTGATTCTTAGCCAGTGAAGCAAGAATAAATTCGTAAATAAAGTAATGGTGTAAGATCTTGAGAGAAATTTTTGTTGCTTGCTCTCTCCTGGTTGCTATAATAAAACGGTTTTTATTGAGTGGATCACTATTAAATAATGGTATAAACTCCTAATGGTTCCTCCCTCCTCATCCTCTGTGTGTGTGCTTACGATAGTAAAAATATATTAAGTGAATTCAGTAATTAAATAGTATTCGGTAAGCTTTTTAAAGAACTTTTTATTTGGTCAGATTATCAAAAATTAAAATTTTCTTAAAAATATTGTTACGAATTTTGTTTAAATAGTGTAAATAATCTGTATTTTTGGATGTGTAATGCATTTATATTACTCTATGTTATATTTAATTAATGTTAAAATTGTAATATATTTATATATATTCGCAAGCAATGCCGTCCTTTACGCTAATAATGGCGATTCAATGAGAACTTGGTGAAATCTTGGTGATAGAGCCAAGTTGGCATCATTTTTAGCAACCAAGTTGGCGACAAGTTTGACGACTATTTTTGGTAAATTCAAGACCCTCGAGATTCTTCTGGAAATTAGTGAAGAAATCCACTAATTTCACGATCTATGATGCAAGCGGATCTTTTTCAAAAGATCCGCGAGGGGTATAAATAGGGAGACGCTCACCGAGCTGAGTCTGTCTGGTTTTGACTAGAGATTAGTTAGTATTGCTTTTGACTAGCGATTAGTAGCCTTGTCTTGACCGTGATTGCCGATTAGATCGGCTGTTAAGTTGGATGAGCGGTGCTTGGAATAATCTTTTACATACGTGTATTTTAGATACTGTTAGTTGTGTCTGAGCGCTGTAGAA